>VXAB01000680.1:472223-545038 GCA_013399175.1 Odontophorus gujanensis
GAACCACACATAAAAGCGTGTAGGTCAGGGCACCGCTCACCACTCCATGCAATGTCAAGCGGGCCATGCAGGCAGCCCCTAGAGGAGGAGGAGGAGGGCTCCTGCTCAGCGCTGGGCTGCGGGAGGACCTGTAAAGCACAGTAGCAAATTGTCTGGCTGAGAGCATGGGAGAAAACTCGTGCCTTCCACGGCTGCACGCTGTGTCAGGCAGCACTGCAGGCGTGGGCCAGCTGTGGGGACAGAAGTGCTCGGTGTCAGCCTCCTGCAGCAGAAGGGCTGCTCGTCAGGCAGCACGTGTGGCAGCATCGTGCATGGAGAGCTGCTGAAGCCCCCTGCACAGCTCTATAGTATCATCAGATGGTTTGAGTTGCAAGGGACCCTAAAGCTCAGTCCAGCTCCCCTGCAGTGAACAGGGACACCTACAGCTCAGGTGCTCAGAGCCCCATCCAGCCTGACTTTGAGTGTCTCCACATCTCTGGGCAGTCTGTGCCACCCTTATTGTAAACAACTCCTTCCTTACATCCAATCTACATCTCCCTTCTTTAGGTTTGAAATCATTTCCCCTCATCCTACCACAGCAGACCCTGCTAAAGAGTCTGTCCCCTTTTCTTATAGCCCTCCCACCCCCCAAGATGCTCTCATGTCTCCACAGAGCCTTCTCTTCTCCATGCCCTCACAGGAGAAGTGTTCCATCTCTTGGAGCATTTTTGAGGCCCTCTTCTGGACGTGCTCCAACAGGACCACGGCTCTCCTGTAGTGAGTGCTCTGCACTCAGCTGCTGACCCCAGAGCCAAGGTCAGGGTCGTACAACGGGAGCAGTGTGGAGATGAGCTGTTCTTGCAGGACTTGGGGCTGATATCATTGCCCAGGGATGAGCAGCACGGGCTGTGAAGCGTGAGCTCAGCCATCCATCTGGCACCGACAGTGGGGCCATTGTGGGGTGGTGCAACACAGGGGTGTCTGTCTGTTTTTGCAGTTATTGCAATTCCCCTAGGGCATGAGGTGTGTGTTGGGAACATGAATGAGTCCAGCCAGTTAGACTGTGGAAAAAATAAGGCTATACGCATGAAATTTCAAAAATAATAGGTAGAAAATACAATGCAATGACTTAATAACCATATTTTCTGGAACTAAGGGCTCAGGTCAAGAAAGCCTTTTAGGCCACGCTTGATTTTTAGTGCTGTTTGCGTCTCACTCATAACAAAAAGATTCAAGTGCACTCACTTAAAGGAGACCCAGAGTGAGCCTATGAGCTCCTCTCCAACTTTGGCACCATATTATTTCCTTAGGGTCCCGCATATACCTACTTGGACACTGTCTTTCTGAGGGCCTCACCCACATCCCACAGCTCTCTCCTGGGGCTCCCTGCTCCTCACCTTCATATAAGATGCAGCAATACTTTTCCTTGTCCACATACAGAAAGACAGATATGTTGGTGCTTCTTTGCACCGGAGTCAAATACAGCATCCACACACAACATCTGCTTAGCCAGACCTCTCACCTATCCTCTCCCTCCTCAACCCTTCCTTCTTCATTACCTTGATGGTGGGTCTCTGTGCTCCTTCCATGCCTGCAGGCTCCTTGCTGCTTAATGATTTCCTGCCATATTTCATGTCTTCCCTGAGCCTCTTCCCAACTGGCATTGAACAGAGTGCAGCAAAGACAATACAGGGGTCACCTACTTGACACAGAAGAGTTCCTTCTTCCTCACAAGTTGTATTGTACTTCAGTCCAGTCTCAGTATATCACTTTTCAAGAGATGCATCACAAACATGTCAACATACTAATAGCACTGTATTTGATCACGGGCACCCCGACTATGCAAGACAACTGAAGTCAACACAAGCTGCAGATCAGTGTTTTGCAGTCCTGCTGCTGTCCATAACAGAGCTGAGATTTTTCCCCAGGGTCAAAGCATCATTGTTTCCATTTCATCCAGGGTTCCATCTGGATAACTTTAAGGGGAGAGGACTAAAGGAGGGCAGAGGACTAGAAGATATTTACCCGTTCGCCAAATCAGCTCCCAGTCATTATTATTTATAAAGCAGTCTCCAGTGCCTTTTTTTTTGGTACAAAGTTTTCCTGTGAAAAATTCATTTATACAGCACAGAACATGTCTATAAATAATAGACACTCCAGCTCACCTACCTCATTTCTACAGATGAGGCAAGCTCTACTGACAGCACCACGGAGAAAATTAACAACACGGCATTATTGGTGCACGATGCCAGCCTGACACAACATGCTGGGTGGCACCACTTGCCCAGCAGCTCATTCTTTCTCTAGCAAGGTCATAGAGAAGAGTTTCCCATTGTGCTAGAGGACAAAAGGTGCTCCTCTGGACCTCAGCAGGTGTATTGGCTCAGTGTACCTCCAGATGAACCCTCAATATCAAAGAACAGCCACCAAAATCACCATTATTTCAAGTTTGGTCATCGGGATGTCCAGGATGAGATGCTGGGTTGCTTCAAGTTAACCAAGGAATTTGATTCGAGCAAGGCAGAGTTTATATGCAGGAATGAAATGCTGATTTGACCACCTCCATCCTTTTGGGCTGTCGCTAAGCTGTTCTACTAAGTCTTCATTTTTCATAGTATTGAGAAAGTCATGAAATTCAGCATTGACAGTGACATTACTCGTCCTCATCACGGTGGCAACCCCAGAGGCAGCAAGGCCAGGCTGATTTATGCTAAGGCAACCTCCAGCGAGGGCCAGAGGCAGCCTCGAGGTGCTTAGCAGGCGGCTCACATGCGGCTGCTTTCCCATGCAGAGCTCCTCCAGCCCGTGTTCCCGGCCCCACCGGGAAGCACAGCATTAAAGCCGGGCAGCATTTGGACACAGCACTGCCAAGTCCATGGCAAAGCTTCCGCTGGCAGCCCAGGAGCAGGCGGGAGGCCAGTGGGGCTTCTTGTCTGCAGGCAGCCAGGCAAAGCTGCTCCCGAATTTTCCCTTTTTTTTTTTTCCCCTGGAGCCCAGCCACTTCAGAGGTGAATGCTCTCTTCTTGCACTGCTTTTTCTTTATTTTTTGAAGAGAGTACACTAGGAAAAAAAAAATAAAACTTATAGCAAACACCATGTACAGTCTTATTTTTACTATTAAGACTATTTCACTTCCACTGCTGCTTGTCTGCTTATTTAGCAAGAAACAAACCCCATGTGCTACTTTAGGCTATTGACACTAACCTGACAACACCCAACAGGAGAACAGACCTTGCACAAACTGCTGTCAGAACTCATTCTGCTGCACTACAGGCCTCACCTTGCGTGCAGAGATCCTGGCACACTATCACTAAGGATGGAAAAGACCTCTAAGACCATCTAGCTCAACCCCAACCCATCCCTACCATGCCCACTGACCATGTCCCTCAGTGCCACATCTCCACACCTCCACAGTGACACCACCACTTCCCTGGGCAGCCTGTTCATGGTTCTTGTCACTGACTTGAGGACAGGGAGGTGTAGGACAAGAGGTAATGCTGGCACTTGTTCTGCCTTGCCGGGATGCCTGGCTGTTCTCACTGCAGGAACCAAACCCAATAGACGGCGTGGCTCTTTGGTTTTGCCATGGGATGCTGAAATACCATGGAGGAACTTCCTGATTTTAGGATTGTTTACAATCACAGAATTGTAGGGGTTGGAAGGGACCTCTAGAGGTGATCTAGTCCAACCCCCCTGCCAAAGCAGCTCCCTAGACCAGGTTGCACAAAAGACAGTTTGAAGAAAATTCAATGGAATGTTATCTTTTCTTTCCTCCGTTCTCTCCCATCTCCAGCTTCTTGCCAGGCAATAGGAAGAGGTGTTAAACTACACAATGAATTACCCAAGGCAGCTTTGTTGCAGGGTGCAAATGGACAGCAAAGCAGGACCTCACAACCTTCCCATACCACTCTCATTTCCTATGTAGTCAGCTTGAATCATGTGAGAAGTGACTCAAGCCCAGATCATGCTGAGCTATCCATCACACGACTCAATCACTTTTTTGAGTGTTTAGGTTTGTTTTTTTTTGTTGTTGTTGCTGTTTTTGAGGTTTCCTCATTTATCCCCCAGCACCTACCCAGGCACTTTGGTCTTGATGGCTCCAATTTGCCAAAAACAACATGTGCCTGAGGCTTTGAGCTGTTCTCCTCTCTGGTGGTGGAAGCCTGCCACAAGCCCATCCACCTCTGCGAGCAAGGGGTTGAGGCACACTTCCCTCCTCAGGTTTAAATTAAGACTTAATGAAGACTCAGAATTTAAGATTAAATGTTCAGCCCATGGCTAATTATATTTGTAAGGTTCTATTTGCTTGGCAAGTGTCTGAGTTGAAAAAGAAACAGCCCCAAATTGTACTTACATGATAGGGAATATGGGCAATCCTCCCTTAAAATGCCACATGGAACCCGTGCAGTATGCTCCAGTATGCTTCTGGACAGCTGCCCTTCATTTTAAAGAGCTTGGTTTTCTCCCCACTCAGGTCTCTCGCTACAATTCCAGCCATTGGCTCAATCAAATTTTCATTTTTATATTTCTCCTCCCTGTAGCAATGTCCTGTAAACCACCTGGTTATTTATGGCTATGAACAAGATGGAAAATCCAGTGAATATCTCGCAGTATTAAGGAAAAATAGCAGTGGTTACTGCCTCATACAATGCACATGATAAATCTGAATAATCTGAATTTATATCGCAGCAGTCTTTTAAATGAAGAGCTACAATTTCCTTTCTTTTTTTTTTAATAATGCACAAAAATTCTTATAAACAATTTAGTCTGAACCACAGGGAGAAGTGAGAGGCTGTTCAGATGTAGTGACTTGCTAGATTATTGAGAACGACTGTGGCTGCGACTACTTCGACTTACCAATATATCTTTTCCCTCTTTCTTTCATAGCAGCACCATTGTAGAGCTTCTATAAAAAAAATGAAATTTCCTTCTTTTCCAACAGACAGAAATATTTATGTGGTTTGGAGAAATGCAGCTAAAATGATGGGAGCTTCAGCACCACTTGAGCCTACCACGTGAAGGTTTTACCTGCACGAGCTGCAGAGATCTGTCTGCCTATCTGAATTCTTGCAACATACCTGCTAGTTTTCCGCCTTCTGTGGATCCACCGATCAATTTCTCCCCTTCGTTATTAATAAACTTCCTCCAGAAATGAAACATGAGGTCCAAAGCACCTCTGGAAACCTCTCCTGTATAAAATAGATGTAAATGTAAAGGCTGTCTGCTGCATGACATTAAGTAGATTACACCTCCCACTATGCAGAAAAGCACTGGCACCAACATTATATCCACTTGTTAAGAGTCAGATAGAATTTTTATTCTGTTTTTAAATATTTCATAACTTTTTTTAAGTATCTGTAGGCAAACACAAGGCAGAAAGTTGCCAAGAAGCATTTCCCTCCAGCTGGTGGCACCTCAGTGTTTGTGCTCTCAGCGTCTCTCTGTAGGGTATGCAAAAGCAAAACTACGTCAACCCATCCTCAGTAGCACTACTGACAACACACGATGTTCAAATAAATGAGTGATTAGCTGTGGGACGCAAAAGGAGATGGTGTGTTTTGTTGTTGCTTGACAAGCTGACAAGCAGGTGAAAAATCTTGCCCTGTAAACACAGTTGTCTCTGTTGATAGAGAGACACGTTGTGGAAAGGCATTAGTCACTGTAAACCCTTCGATACCCAGAAAAGATGGATTTCAATAAAAATCAAGAGACATTAAACTCACCCATCAGGCTCAGGCTTAAAGGTGAACGATACAAATTCAATCCTGTTGGTCTCAGTGCTTAGAGCCACGAGGCCACAGAGCAAATGGTGTTTCCGACACCACCACCTTTCTGTGATGCCCAGGGCTGAACTCCACGCACTGAAATGCCAGCTGAGCATCACTGGAGACAGATATTCCCCTCGTGGAGTTTTGGGGGTGGATTTCTTTCTTCTTTTCTCTCTTTTTTTTTTTTTTTTTACACGCAAATCACTTTATNTTTACAAGCAAATCACTTTATTCGGTAATATTTACCAGACTTATTAAGGATCCAAACAACGAGACTTCCTTCCTCTCTGCATCCAAGGGCTGAACATGGTGCCAGCTTCCCAGAGCACGCTCCTTGCAGTGGTTTCCTCAGCTCATGTGGTCCCAGGAATAATCCTCATCCTCTCCAAACTTTGACCCAAGGGAACTCAAGAGTGGAAAAAGTCCTTTTTCTCTAGTCATTCACTTTGCTTTGGTGGATAAGCATTGTAGAGAGATGGCAGCATGTACTTTAGACAAGAAATGACACCTTTGTAGCCCTCTCTTCTAGTCATTTCTGGGGGTGTTTAGTCCATAAGTTTCACACATACCAAGAAATCCTTCTCAGCTCATCCTCGTAATAAATGCTCCTCAGCTTAGCTGCAGTGAAGTACGAGGTTGGCTTGGACATGAAGGTCCTACCTGAGCCTGTGGGAGCACTGGGAGATGGTTATACCATCCACTTGGTAGGACCTGTTGTCCTGCCCTGCGCAGCAGACATCCTTTAACACCTGTAAGGTGCTGAGCTGGTCTCTCCAAACTTTACCTTTTCCTCTCACTCTCAATATTCTCATCATATAGGGTAGGAATCTAAAATAAGCGGGTGGCTTTGCTACAATAGTGCAAGAAAAATCATCATCTTCTCGTTGTTTGACCTTGTGAAAGAAGGGTGAAGTACCTGAGCTCCCGACTTGAGATACCATTTACACTGAGAAGTAAATTCTCATGAAAGAAAGGCAATTATCTGTGAGTGCTACGGAGTGCTGTGGCTTCATCTGTCCTGCAATGTCAGGCAAAGGTGAAGGCAGCCTGCTTCCACACATGGTCAGGTGCTGCATTTTGCAGTGCTTGGTAGTTTTCAGGTCCAATTAAAGTGAAAAAAGAATCTGAGAGAGGACGATTTGCAATCCTGCTGTCAGGAAATCAAAGCCTTCTTGCAGCAGCTTAGGGAAGGGTGGAGGGCGGCCACAGTCCCGAGGTGTGACTCGGGCACTGCCTACATCTCAGCCGGGCACCTGCTGCTGGCACCCGGAGTACAGGGACCGGCAGCTGCTGAGCATCCTCTCCAATGAGATTTTCCTTCCTCCTTTCATCCTATTCAGGTACTTCCCTGGTGCGCAGCAACCACTTCTCGCAGCGGCAAACCGCCTCCGGGCGCTCACGGAGCGCATCGGGGATGCAGAACTTGTGGGACCAGTTTGGGGATTTTGCGAGCGCTTCCCCCAACCCAACCCCCAAGACTGCTCCTCTCGCAATACAACACTGCCCTCTCACGGCTCCTCTGCTGCCGAAACGTCACACCTACAGGCAACGGCGACCTAAAAGCCTAGGTTCTTAGGCTTTATAAACCCACTTTACACTGCATCAGCACGCTGCAAGGATAGGGTCCACAGCACCCCAGCATCCATCTGCTCCCTGCACCAAAGACAGGAGAGATGGGGATAAATAAAAACTACAGGATTATTTGTTTCTTCACCTCCAGCACCAATGGGAAAAATGCCCCTATGCACTGCCCATCTCTTGCCCCATACAGCACCTGCTCCGTGCCGACCACGGCCTTTTCAAACCCCCGCACTCTGCTTTGACCATGCTGCAGGGGGCAGGCTGCTCCTCTGCCCTGTCTCGCTTCCTCCACCTACGGCACGTTACATTGGCCAAGCATCTCAATTACACCCATAAGAAACGTTGGCTTTTCATCCCTGTAGGTAACTGTGCTCTCAGGGCTCCCATCTTACAGCCCTCCTCATGTATTCCACACAACACTCGCTGGATACCTCCGACACTTTCACCAACTCAAGAAGCAAGATGCTATGCAAAACTGACTGTAAATTCAATGCTGCCCTACAGCTTGGATTCCTGAACTGGAATTAGGGGAAGGACTGGAATTAGGGGAAGGGATGCACAGGGAGCGCTGCACTTTGATGCAGCCAGCCTAACTGTAAGCCACTCACAGCAACACTGCATTTTGCTCCTCACTTGCAAGGCTTATTGAAAATGTGGAATGTCAGGTTTTAACTTCTGATGGTGGACTTAAGGCTCTGAGCCTGGAAACCAGATGTGGTCACTGCCCTCTCAGCAACAGCTCCAACTGGATCGTGCTTGGTAGAGCATCACCAATGAGTTGAGAGCCAGCGCCCTTCAAAGTGCTGCCAATCAATTTCAAAGCTGTGTTTCCATTTAATGTGAAGCGAGTCTTTTTTCCTTCTCCCTTTGTGAAGGGCAAGGCTGGAAGATCTGCTGGAGTTCACAGCTGGGGGGTTCACACCGTTTGCTCTCCATGTTGGCCAGGCATAGCTGCAGCCCCACCCTGGCCACCACACCCTCCCCACTCCTGTTTTCTCTAATAAAACCTCTTTTGGAGGTGCAATTGCTGAGTGGCTGGGTTTAGTCCTTCACTTGGAGGATGAAATTAAGGTACTTGGCTGTATTCAGCTTAGTGTTTCTCCTGTAGATTTATAAATATGAGGTAAAATGTAACACCAAGAGACTAATAATTGACAAGGGATCAGCTAAAGTGGGAAGACATCTGAATGCACAAAGATGCTATGCCTGGAGAGCTGGGGAGCCCTGTAGTATCAAACCCCCTTCTAGCATCAAGAATGGAGACCTGAAGAACAGACCCAAAGGGGAAAAAGGGGACTTTTGTCTCCTGCAAACCCCTCAAACAAGCCCCCTCGCTCTGTTGCCCATCAAGGCACTGCAGCAAGCCACTCCTCAGCCACAGTGTGGGTGGCTGGACCCACTGCTTACCTCCTGTGTTTGATTTGCTCCTCTCCTCCTGCACAAACAGGGCTGGATGAGGTCTCTGCCATCTTGCATCTCCCAGATTCATCACACGGTGACAAGGGCCACGTCCCCAGCAAGGCACGTGGTGCTGAGCTCTGCAGGCAGTGGCAAAACAAGTGTTAACTCAGAGCCATGAGGCTGGCAGGAAAACCAAGAATTAGGGTGTGGGGCTGGGGCTAGGAAAGGGAGTGCACGTGCAATACCTTTATGACTCTCGTCCCCTCTACGTAGGTGTTGGATTGAACCAAACAGAAAACTCTGCTGTCTCCAGAGAAAAGCGTAGGCGTCCAAAACAGAAATATTCTGTTGTAGGAGTTTTCCGCAAGCAAGAGAAACCTCTGTGCTGCTGGGAGATTTCCTTCAAGGAGAGAAAGGTTTAGAAATAATTTATAAGTACAAAAACGGATTACAGCATCCATTTCCTGATTTTAATATCAGTGGATCTTCAGCTTATGTTCATTGTCTACTTTGTAAAGCTCTTGGTGTTCTCAGTGTCTTACTTTTCCTATCACTCCATACAAAAGTTTGGGGACATTTCTAAAACAAGAGACACCGGATCACTCTATCAAACTGAAACCAATGAGGTGCTATGCTTCGAGGTTTCGTCTGCGGTTCTCTTCTGGCAGACAAATCTCAGCCTCGGCTAACCCAGAAAAAAAGGTCAGCCAAGCCATCAAACATTTCAAAGCACAATTAAGACCCTAAATGAGAGAAGTTAAAGTTTAATGCTGGAACTGCACCGCCAGTTGGTGCTCACCAATTACAAGGGTCACTTGAAATACGATCGGCAAAACTGCTCCGTGTCAGAAAGCTGCCTCTGCTGATGGGAGTGAGGAAATCTTCTGGCAAGGCAAACAACCTTGTTCTAATAATACGACTGCAGCTATAAAAAGAAAAAGAAAAAAAAAAAGCAATTCAAATTCAGTTCGGAAGAGCTTGAAGTTGATGCATTTTGATGCCCTTAGAATAATTCAGCTCCCATACGGGTGTGGTTATCCAAACGAAGTCAGAAATTAACTCTTCATACCAGGAATACAGCACTGAAGGATAAATCAAAGACTGGGAGGGGACAAGAGCCAGGAAAAATAGACTAATTCAAAAATACCATGTAATTTCTTTTTAATAATGTGTAATTTAATACCGATCATCATTTCCCTGCCTTATGAATTCTTCAGCAGAACAACTTATTCTTAATATTAAAAGAAAAAAAAAACCACAATCAAAACTAAATGAAAAAAGAGAAACATTCAAGCAAAGTATTTCAACATCAAAATGAACAGGAATGAAATGAGGACTGCATATTTGGCATTCTTCTGCTGCAGCCAAAGACATCCGACATGCTCCTGCATTGTGTTTATTATTTGAACCAACACCAACTTTCTCAGGAGCAAAACATCATGAAAGCCTCTTCTCTGCCATCCTCCCCGTGCCTGACAGGCCTGCTCTAGAGGATAGATACGGAAATACTGTAGTAACAACATGAATGCTCCAAAAGTGCAGTTATTGACAGCATAACAGGAAAAAAGTGTGGCTCTAATGCTCCCACTAATGCCAAGTCACCGCAGCAAGGACTGTTCTCCATTAAGGACCAAGGGTTTGCCAGGATCTGACTTCCCCTAATCAGACATGGAAGGAATTTTAAGATTCAGTGGAGCATCCAGACTTGCTCTGACTTCAGCTCTGTTTTCCCTAAGTCACAGAAGTTGACTGTTTCTGGGAGGGGATGACCTTGATGCTGATAAACACTCATAAACACTATTTACTCCCAACGTTTCTTCCTGGAGTATGACTTCTGATGGGGCACGTCCCCACGGGAAAGGGGCCTGGACTGGCTTCCTGATAGCTTCTAATGAATCTGTTCAGATAAGCTCAGACGTCTGCTTATGGCCTCACAGCACTCAAAACCTCCATATTCCCCGTGTGAGTTTTTGTATGAGTGTGTAAGGATCTTAATGCACACAGGTCAGCATTTCAGCTACTGTAAAACATGTAACATAAGGGGGCAGTATCTGTTATTTGACACAGACCTAAGGTATGTCAGATACTAAGGAGCCCTCTGAGGATGTGAAGGGGTAACACAGTGCAGAGGAGGTGGAGCACTATCTCTGGTTTCTGTAGATGTTTTGTGGGCAGGGGAACAAGAGTGGAGGGGAAACAGTGAAGGGATACTTTAAATTACTTACTGTTAGACAAGGGAAATGGCTTTAAAATAAAAGAAGGGAGATTTGGGTTAGATGTCAAGAGGAAATTCTTTACTCAGAGGGCAGTGAGGCCCTGGCAGTGCTGCCCAGAGAGCTGTGGGTGCCCCAACATTGGAGGTGCCCAAGGCCAGCTTGCATGGGGTCCTGAGCAGCCTGAGCTGGTGTGGGCAACCAGCCCATGGCAGGGACTGGAACTGTGTGGGCTTTAAGTGATTCTGTGATAAGAACAAACCCAACTTCAGGCTCTCCTCCGATCTGAAGGCACGTTGCTGGGGTCCACACAAACTCAGAAACAACAGTTTTCTTATCAGTGACATATCTGACAGCATTTTAAACCACAGCTTCTTAAGATGCCGGGAAAACAATATCAAATCTGAGATTTACCAACGCCATGCATTTCTGCTGACAGAAAATACACAAAACACCATTGAAGACAATTGAATGTGGATCCTTTTCAACCAGGACTAAATAAAGAAAGAAATCCACAACATCCAAACGGCGTGCCTAATTAAGTCGTGCTCCAACACATATCGAAGAAAAGTCCTTAGCTCAAATGCCACCTTGACACGTTTAGCTATCTACTTTCATTATAGTCATCTTCATTTTTGGTGTATAATCTGAGTCGTAACATAAAGGTTTCTCTTGTGGTAGTAAGAGGTGACATTATAAGTCATTACACCGCGGTTTATAATGCCAGTGGAATAATTTTGCATCAAGGGTTACAACTAAATTCTTGAAAGAGAACGATGTTATGGGAAGTAATTACCTCCCCCCCATATACACACTAGCTATTAAACTTTAATAACTCAGATATGATTTCAGGTTTCCTAGAAGATGGGTTTGCAGAGAAGGTTTCTGTAATTCACACATTTTAGCAGCCAGAAGTATCTAGTAAATATTCACTATTTCATTTATACAACAAGAAAGAATTGCAAATAAATAGAAAATGGGCTGTTCGTGGCAGAGCAAAAGAAAGGTATTTTCCTCAGCTCAGATCCCAGATAACAAATCTCATCTGATGGGCAGCTTGTGTGTCAGCTAATCCCATAAATATAGTTATTTAGACTAGAAACTGCAAGTGACATATGACTGCAGACATAGGAAGAGAAATCTGGGATGTACTTAAAAGATTAGATCAGAACCAGCGACAAACGCCCTGTAATTATTCCAGGCAGTTGCACTGGTTCCCTAGCTGATTTGAAAGACTGAGCCACCTCCTTTGAAGAAATACATACAGCCAACTATGGGTATGTATGCATTTTAAAATAACTCACTAAATTTGTCTCCTCGCCTGTTCTATAGCCTTGTCATTCTGCTTCTGTCAGCTCAACAGCATGAGCAAAGCGGGGGACATCTGTGACATTCCTTGGACCAGCCAGATCCAGCCTTTTCTGGGGACACAAAAGGAGCTTTGCTTCATTCATCACATTACCTGGAAATACCAGAATGTCATGCAGAAGTAACGCATGAGTGACTACCTTCCTTGAGCACAGCCATCTGCTTGACAAAGCTTCTGCATCCTTTCCCTGGTGAACAGCTCATGGTGCCCGAGTGGGTACTGCAGGGGGAAGTGCATGGGGAGGAGGAACTCTTTGCCTTCAGTGACAGGCAAACCCGTGCCCACTTTAAAGAGAGGACCTGAGACTCCTGAGAGCAGGAATCCTGCTCATTCCCAAAGGCTTTGGTCCTTGGCATTGCTGGAGACACTCCTTGGAAGGATTTGCTGGACCACTGGTTCGGATTAGCAGAGACAGAAGGAAAGCAGCCACGTAATGGGAAAGGCATAAAATACTGAGTAATGTTTTTTGCAAGGAGCAACACCCCTGCTGCTAGCAGGATGCCATCAGCTGGCAACAACTGTGAGAGGAAAACCTCTGTGCTGCCTCCAAACTGCCCGCTTAAGCCTGCTATTATGGGAAAGCAGAAGCAGCTCTGGAGAGATCGGGAGCTCCTTTTGGTGGAGAGGGGAAGAAACTGAAAGGCCCCATGAGACCTCCTAAAGGGTATTACAAACTTTCTGTATACACAAACTAGCACAGACTGACACATAAGCAACTAAGAAGAGAGAGAAAGGAGAACTGCACTTAAAGAAGACTTTCTAGGGTATTTATGGTTAAGGCTAAGAAGAGATCAAATCCCTCTAAGGAGCTGTATCTACCAGCTGATATTTAACTCAGGTTCTCCGTGTCCCTTCAAAACTGAAGATCAACGGTGACACAACAACAAGTAAGCACACAAGGCCAAAGACACATTAAACTTGAACTTGGAAACAGATGAGAGGACCATTAGAAAGACCTGTTTAGGCAGCATGCTCCAAGAGGAGTAATGCAGTCCAGAAGAGACAGCTACCTCTTACATGGAGCTTGGTGTAGCTCAGTGAGGAAGTGCTTACACAGACTGGCTGCGAGGTCCTCAGCTTGGAGTCACATCATGCCACATCCTACCACGCTCCTTATGACACTAGGTGAAGGGCAGAGGTCGCTCTCTGCACCAGGGGATGGTTTTCCATCTCTCAGTGGTAATTTTCCAGTTATAGCCATTCTCTGGTTAACTGCTTTGATTAGCCTCAGCAGATTTGATGTACAGCCCGACCCTGCAACTCCTCTGCATCTGGCTCAGTAAGGACAGCACTCAGACTCATCAAAAAAACTCTTTATAGCCTGTATTTAGACAGGTTATATTTTAACACAAGGATTTTGAAAGGAAAAGTGTCTTCAGCATAGCAATAGACAACAGGTAGACTTGATTTTCTTGCTGTATGATCACCCCCACTGAAACCTCTTTATGAGGAGCTACCATAGAGACCTTCACCTTGCACTGCCAGCCACCCTCTAGCTACTTCTTGTTGTTCAAAATGACAGCTTACCCAGAGCCAATTCATTATACTATATCCAGTCCATAATGTTACCAGATAGCCAACTCTGTCCACCACAAGAGGAACAGGAGTGGTCTCAGTGCGTGTTTGGATGCACTGCTTCAGGCACTAGATGTCAGTGTTTTACCTATGCTTACAGAAATCTCCAGTCACAGTGAAAGACTTACATAAATAAACCAGTGCATAAAAATGTACGGTCATTATGCTCGCTAAGGTTTTAAGGCAGATAAACAAAGAGGATATATACTTTTAGTAGCAAGAAAAGTTCCACAAATAAGAATATAAGGGTCAAAAGAACTTTCAAAATATTAACTGAGGTTGATATCTTCAAAAGGCAAATTAGAAAAACAAAAAGATAGCTTAATAGAATAATAATTGTAGTCAACTGATTAAAAACATTTTAGCCCAAATATATTGTAGCCCATCTCTATCTCATTATCAAATCAGCACTGCATTATCTGGTTTAAAATACAGCCCTATTCCTTCTCCTTGCGGTCTGCCTGCACATGCCACTTTCAAAGGAGCTTGGATTTTAAAAGGCTGGGGAAAGGAGGGGAGGAAGACAGCCCATTTATAACCTCTTTCTCCTGTCTCAACACAAAGGAAAATGCTCCAGCTTCAACAAACTCACACCATTCACTCAAAAGTTAAGGACTCCTCACAGTACTGAACTAACACACCAGCTCACCTGCCACCAAGGTCATCTTGTACGTGGTTGCCTCCTACTAGCTGAAGTCACATCCACCTGAAATAAAAATTCTCAGTCTCTTAAGATCTCCGAAATTAACTCAGGAGCAGATTGCCATGCCAATGTGTTAGGCTCCATACACAATGTCAAGTACGTGGCACCAGTACTCAGTGGCAGCACAAGAGCCTCAAGGGAAAGGCAAGGGAGTACCTTTGCTGCAGAAAGATCAGTGCTAATCTTGTTACGTCACTGCTCACAAAGAAAGAGTTGCACAGGTCATCCCAGCAACTACAGAAAACTGAGAAACTTTACTGAGAAGATAGGGATAGACTCATATTTGAAATTAAATCTAAGGCTAAGCCACTCTCTAGAAGAACACATCAAGGGCCTTTGCACTTCAGAGGTAGATGATAATGATACTACCAAGTACAATGCTACATTTATGGTTTATTTTTAGACAACGCCTGGCAAAAAGAAAAAAAAAATTAAAAATCCAATTTTCTGCTCTGCTTCCTAGAGAATAAAAAAAAAACCCTATCAGTGACCATCTAATGATCCATCCCATCTCAAATGCTGAAAACTCATTAGTGTTCTTCCAGCCTCATGGATCCAGGCCTTGAACCGGTGCAGTACAACAAGTCCCAGCCAATCCAATCACTGTGCAACGTTATATCCCTGCACATGCTGGGGAGAACGGGCATCCATCACTGACACTCAGCAGTGGGCTTGCTGGAGAGGAAAGTATACACCAGGCAGGAAGCAGGAGACACAGAGCCAGCAGAATGGTGTGGAAGCACTGAAACACTCATTTTTTTCCTTTTTTTTTCCTTTTTTTTTCCTTTTTTTTGCCTTTTTTTTCGACACATGGCACAGCTTTTGACTTAAGAAGCTTGGGACACAATAAATAGAGCAGCACCCCCAGAAGCACGTGGTATCGGTGTGTTGGGAGCCATACCAGGTGTCTGGGAATTGCACCTGGATGGCTTTTGCTCTGTGGCTCTAGCAGTGGCTCAAAGGGTCCCCAGTGGTTCAGGTTTGAAGGAATGACAATACAAACTGACATTTGGACTTGTTTGTTGTCTGGAAGCAACAAATCAAACAATTCACCATAAATCAGCTTTATATCGCAGGACAAAATATTAATTTGCCTTGGTGAAATACGTTATCTTTAAAAAGCCAAGGCAGCTCACCAAGAGAGAAAAAAAAGGGCCAGAAGACAGATGCTGCAGGACTTCAACAATCCACAGGGAGTTTATTTTTACACCACGCTGGGAACCCTTGTCAGCACCTCGCCTCTGGACTGCTGCAGCCCCAACTCCCACCGACATCGAAAACACAAAATCCAAATTCCATACTTACATCCACACCTCCTGGAAGGATCCGTGCACATTGCTGCCTCCATTCAGCTCTGATACACTTTCCCTTTCATTATCAGGCACCTGCAAATATAAAATTTTCTTGCAAATATGTGTGTAGGTGTCACTCTGAACAGCTACTCTTTGTGCATTAAGCAACTCCTTTGTTCTTTTTCTGGCAACCACCATGCACTGTAGCTTATTCTAGAACTGGAGCCAAGCACACTCGCTTGGCTGTTGCACACTGCACCTATGGAATGGCGCTTTTAGGCAACTGCCTAACATACAGTAATACTGCCCCATTCCCACTTCTCTATGCCCAAAGCAGTCAGAAACTCAGCCACCTAGCCTTCCTCCCTGAGAACTAAAATCAGCCTCTTACACAGCAATGCACTGTCACCAATCAATCTGCTACCATCTGTCCTCTTAGAGCTACACCACAGAGTCTTGCAGGGAAATGCTTTCTGGTTTCTTGCATGGGCAACCCTCTGATGTAGCTTTGTCAGCCACTGCAGACTATACAGTGAACTACAGTTAATTCTGAAGAGAACAAAATGGATAACACCCCGTTAAACTAATAATTTCTTTCTGCATTACTGGGCTTGGGCAATATTATTCTCATCCCTGCTCAGCTTTCCACAGCCTCAAACCCATTACTATGGAGCAGTCTTAATTAAATACAAACACTTGCCTCATCAAAACACTGTCTAAGGAATGTCAAACCTTGTCTCCTCAGATACCATAGGAGCCCATTATGTTATCTAAACACTTCCAGAAAGGGTTGCAAGGCACTGCAAATCACAGCATTACGAACAGGCACTCAAGGTGCTCTCATCTCTATGTTCCCAACCCCTTTAGATGCCCCACCAGGATGTATCTTTAGGGGTAGACACAGGCTCATCCCCCTTGAACAGCAGCACCAGAACACACTATTGCCCATCAGCCTTTGAAACCAACTAGCAACAGAAGAGAAATCCAAACTCCCATGACATAAGACCAGCCTTGCAGGAGTTGAAGAGATGTCTCTTTCACAGCTGTGCCTTTGGAGTCGCTGGGGATGCCAGATCCCCACCAGGCTGTCTTCTTCTGAAGGTGCAAGCTATTTAAACCATCTAAGTAGCAATCAGCTGCCCCGGCTGGGAGCCATGAGCACCTCTTAAGTAGGTAACTGCCCTGAGACATCTGTGCAAGGTCTCCAGGGAAGTGCTAGAGAAAATTTAGGGGTCCCAGTCCCAGGAAAATTAACCCATTCATATTATTTGCCAGAATCATGCAGATTGAAAGGGGTCTTCCACCAGTCTTGTGAATTGCTATGAACCAGCTGATGTCAGCAAATATTACCATCGTTCAGAGCTTGACCTCTGCTCCTGGGCACGTGCTGGGCCTCAAACTGATCCAACAAATCTCTTTACACTCAGAAAATGGGGACAAATTTTTCAAAAGGAAGTCTGTGTTTTCTTCCACGGTTACCCCTTTCATTTTATATAAACCATTCAAAACACAAGAAACAAGAATGAACATCACATGTCCTGAGCAGTTCCCAATCACAATTCCTATTAAATACTGATGGCAACAGCTCCCATATCAAAAGACAGACACCAACTTTTTGCTGTGTCACATCAAGCCTTATGCTTTTATGTTCCTTCTTGGCCTTGCATAGACCGACAAGTTCTAAGTGCTCATGTACAGACTTGGGTCCCTCACTGTGTTTATTCTCCTGCCACTAAGCATTGAAGGATCTCTTCTGGTGCTGCAACACTCTGGGGGAGAGCCACCTTCCCTCCACACCCTGCCACCACCCCAGACAGCTCCACTTCTTGTTAGAAAGCTTTTCTTTGTCCTTCCACATTGCGTTTCCCACCCTCTGAGAAGATATTCATGTAGGCTTGCATGACTCATCTCTTTGTGCTCAACCAGAATTACACATCTGAATCCTGACAGTCAGATCAAAAACCTCACCTCTTCCTGCTCCCAAAGCCAACGTGCCCAGATCAAGCCTGGTGGGAGCTGAGCTTGCCTGCATGAAATGCTCTGGGAAGGGCTTCCAGAGACAGAGAGAGCAACCTAAGTGGATAACATATCTTGCCAGAATCTGAGGACAAACATATCTCCCTCCAAGAGCATGGACATCCATTACAAATATATGGATCTGCTGGCAGGCAACCATATGAACGACTATTACAGCAGCATCCCATACATCCCTTGCAACACAGGCTCTTAAAAAGGCTTTGTTTTTTACATCATTTCACACAGTCTGACAAGATTCATTCCTAGAGCTATTTTTAGTAAACTAATCTGTGTTTGGAAGCAATTTTCCCCCTCAGATATTTCTGGGTCTTTGAGAACCAAGACAGCCCCCTGAAGCTAATCATCTGTCATCCCTGACTGGAGAAGGTTGCTTATGACCCTTTTAGCACCTCCCAGTACTTAACTGCCATGAAGAAGTGATGGTTCTCATTGAAGTTCAGCAAATAAGTTGGCATTAAGTTTCCATTGCACATTATTGGTTGTGTACTATGTCACAGGAAAGCAACAGCTCCTGGTTGGACCTGTGAGCATTCTGAGGTGCAGAACAAGCTGCCATCTGTCACACAACAACAGAATGTAGCAGAATATTGGCGGGAACATGCAACCACTACTGCCACATCACCAACATCCATCCCTGACATCATGGGCCAATGCAGTAAAACAGGAGGCAGTGCATTCAGAGCAGTCACTGTACTTCACCCGGTCACACCAACAGGAAAAAGCTCCTAAAGTACTGCTCAGATGTAGCATAGTCCATCTTGATTTAAAGTTCTTAAATGAGGAAACAATCACCCCTAAGGTCTGATACTCTTGCAGTGCTCAGATACCTACCATTAGGTTCTCTGTCCTATTTATCCTCTGAGTTTGTCTAGCAACTGAGAGAAACAGACTGTTTTTGAGCATTATTTAATGTAGTGCAAATGAACTTGGTGCTGTGACAATAATAAGATTATTTCTTACCAAGGACGCTGTGTAAAACCTCTGTGACACTTGCTGTTATCCCTAAGAGATGCTCATTTCACTTGTTATCCTGCATCCAAAAATATGGATCAGTTTAAATATCCATGTATACCTTGTATGCATAATTTTTCATGATTTTAATAGGATTTTCTCCTCCTCTATGAAGCACCATGAAATGTAATATTTTCCCCAGAATGGGCCGTGAAATGTGTCTGCCTTATCAGCAATTTGTACAGAACTCACTCGCTGGATCGTCTGACCCACTGCATGCCTCCTTCCCACAGTCAGTCCATTGGGTTGCTGTTGGAAGACACATTGTTCAGCCTATTTTATTTTATTTTTTAATGATAGTTGCAGTCCCAAAGGGCTGCACGGTGATTTACTGTGCACGCACGTGTTTCTGTTTAATTGCTAGTGCTTAAGGAAGAACGTTATGCCTGATTCTCTCTGCTGGGTTTAGTGCTCAAGCACACAGCTATGATGCCCTGATGTCTAGAAGCTCCACATACAGCTCCAGATCCTGATGCAATTCAGAGGGGAAAAAGGTCCCTGGTGTCTGAGACCAGAAGCAATGCCAGAGCACCGGTGACCTATACATAGATTTTTCCTGCTGAGAAGATCGTCAATATAAAAAATATACCAGGTTATCCATGGATCTGAAGTTTGTTTGTCTGAAAGAGTGATCTCCAAGGAAAAAAAAAAAAAAAAAAAGTGTGTTCTGATTGCCCCAGACTGTAATTTAGTCTTGTACCTGCAAGTTTCAGGTTTTGTTCGAGTACATAATGGTTCGGTGGAATGCTTCCCAGCAGTCCTGCAATGCACACTCCTTAATAACAGAGAGATCATTTATTGGGGAGAATGAACATATTCTTGCATAAGCCTCTTTTGTATAAGAAGTTTCAAGGATATGAAAGCAGCAATTATCCTCACCTTGGCTAATACAATTAAGAAATTCTGAAGTACTCAGAAAAGGCTGGTGCAGTTAGACTTTGAAAATTGTCTAACTATGAACTGTCATTTGCCAGTGAGCTATAGTTAGGTCAAATTAAGTCTGAGGTGCAGGGATTATTGTAAGGCAGTCAAAGGCCATGGGGTGGGCTTTCCAGCACAGTCTGCCCTGGAGAAGGACCCACACCCTCTGCCAGCCACCACCACAAGCTACAGGCACTTGTGAGTTTTCAGAACTAATCACACTTTTCTGCAAACTTAAGCAGAAACATTATGTTTTTAGCGATAACCACAAAACTAATTCTACTCCCAATCCAAAGCAGAAATGCCTTAGGTAAAAGGAACAATGCTGCTTCACTAAAATCTCTCTTGCTGACTCCAGCTTTTGTGAAAGAGGTAGGTTGGTGCTTACAACAGGGCACAATTCAAATAATTTGTCCTTGATATCAGGTAGAAAAAAAAAAAAGTCAGGATTATTACAGCTTCAACATCATCAGTAAGAAACAAAGCAGTCATGGATTAGCACTGCAATGAATTTAAGGCAGCAGAAGGCTTCCTCTTATGGAAGAGCATAGGCACAAGCACACATCCAGAAAACAGTCCTCAAGAAGAGAGTGGAAAACACAATCTTTAGAAGAGGAGGGCATATAGAAATCCTTATGTGATTGCTACTGAGAGAAAGGAAATGACTTCTTCGAGGTGCTTGCAAATGGTAGAAGGAGAGATTTATCTTGCATTAGGAAGTAGATGTCTAATGATGTGAAGGAAGCAGCCCTGTGTGGCTGGGGATGCTGACAAGCCTTCATCAGACCTGCCTCGGGTAGATGTTGTTTTCTGGCTTATTTTACCTCAGCAGAAAGAGAGGGGGTTGGCCTGGAGGGGACTGAGATTTCAGCACCCTTAATCTCTGAAGTACAGGAATAAAACACACTAAGTTTCAAGACCTTCAAAAAAGAACTGATATCCACTGTTTAAAACAAATAGTATTTCCAATTCATTTTGAAAGACAATTAAGTGAAAAATAGGATGAGCTCTATCTTCCTATTGGCTTAGTTCTACTTGATTGCTTTGACTACAGTATGCATGTAATTTTGCCTGGGAGGGTAATGAATGCAAAGCTCACCACACAGGCTTGCTTAGATGTGCTGCTGGCAGAGCCCAGTGAGGGGATGCTCCTGACAGCCCCATGAAAGCCATCCTTCCACCCACTGCAAGGTTTGCCTGTATGTGTGTGCTGATCTGATGCTAATCCAAAGTGCTTTTTCAATGGAGAACTGGATAATACTTACAGCGTGGGGATATCACCCCAGCCTTTGGGATCCATCCAGATCCCAAGTGCTGAGAGTAGCTTACATTACACTCATTTCCCCAGCTCCCCGTTATCTTGGTGTTAACATAACTTGTGAATAACATTACGTTATCGTTAGCAAGAGGGACCCAAGAGATCCAAGTGTTTGTCCTGGATAATCTCCCTCCTTATTAACAGCAGACTTATGCAGGCATTGGTGATTCACCTGTAGTTAAATGGGTAAAAGCTTTAATTTACAACAAGGGATTTATCTGGGAAGGAAGGAAAATAATTTCATGCCTCATTGTTTTTCCATGATCCCATTACACTAGGGGATGACGCTTCCATTATATCACTCAAATGTGAGATAAGCATACCTCACCAAGGTCTGCTTTCTTTCTCTACTATGCAAGTGGTTGGAGACAGGAGGGTCTGAGCACTTGATACATCTTAAGGATGCAGAAATGCATCTGAGTCAAGGAATGTCCTGGGGAAGGAGGAGGCTCAGTGTCCACCAGGCATGTGAGCCAGCACAAGCTGTGCCCAAGGCGAAGGAAAGACCCCTGAGTAGCCTGAGGAATCCCCATTTACAGATTTGCTGCAGGGCAGAGGCACCAGAGCTTTCCACAGAAGAGGAGGTCAAGATCCTTTTACAGAAGGCAGTAAGCACAAAGAGGTTTCCAGAGGGCTTCCTCCTCTTGTATAGTTACACAGTTCAGCAACTGAGGTGAGGAGTCTGTCCCATGAGTAACAAACTCACTGAAATCTAATTTTCTCTGGTTTTGTGCGTATCTGAACTCGCTGGAAGATAAGAAAGGGTGAATCCATGCTAGAAGCCTGCTCCTCCCTAGGGACCCCCAGTGCACAGCACTGCTGCCATTCTCTCCAGGGCTGCAGAAACCATGGAATTTGGCAGAAATCACAGAATTGTAGGGGTTGGAAGGGACCTCTAGAGATCAAGTCAACAAGTTCCTGCCTCCCCAGGCTGCATGAGGACGCAAAACTTCTCTTTACTAAAAAGGCACTGCCCAAATGTTGTAGCTCCTTTGCATGAGCTGAATAACGTTATTTTATTATGTCAATGCAGCACCATTTTGTGCACTGATCAGCAGAAAAGGCAGCACCTTAAAATCTATTTTAAGAGATTAAAAGATCCACAAGGTGTCAAGCAGCTCGACATTTAAATCATCTGCGAGACGAACAATACTGAACCCTTAAAATAGCTCGTGGGCACTCAGCAAGTTTTTTTCCACTGCGTCCAGATACACATCTCCTCAACAAACATGACACCCCATTTTGTTATGTTTTAGTTCCCACTGTGGGCATTGTGAAGACACCGTCTCAAACTCTTCTGGGTGTGAGGGCCATTTCCATTATGAATCACAGTTTTCCTGAGTCACCAGCTTTCTGGGCTTTCTGTCTACAAGGATTAAGGGCAAGGAGGTAACGAGGCTCACCTTGGAGTTACTGTGCTTCCCCATGCGATCTGAGCCAGCATCCTCTTGGAAGCCACGGGATGGCAGAGCAGCTGCAGCTATTGCTCTCCCTCTCTCACCCCTGAAAAAGCTGATAAAGCCAGGTTAGGTTTTTGGGGGAATTTTTCTGTTAAATTTCAGACAGAATTGAGAAACGCTGCCACAATACTGCTGACTGCTGGCAGCTGAACTTCCCCACCCCCAGGACAGGCCCAGCTGTGTCTCATTTCTGATGCAGTCCAGCAACAAATCCCCCAGTCCTCCACAGTACCCTTGAGACTTGTTTTTAACCAGTCTGACCTATGGGGCCTACCTGGGGGAGCCCTGCTGGAACACCTGAGCCCTAGGAATTAACTGTAAGCTGCAAGTCTTTAGAGCAGCACAGGAGAGGACAAGACTTTCAGAAGCACCTGGGGCTGCTCTGAACAAAGCCTCATTGACTTTCAACAGCCATTTCTGCTGCTGCATGCCGTAGGTGCACAGAGGTAAAGCAGGTGCACAGGTTGGACAGGTGCTCGGCCTCCAGGTTTCTGCTCGTGATTACCTTCAGCTAGGCAGGCTGATGTAGCAGGGCCTCAGCAAAATCGTTATTTCTGATCCATCTCAGAGTGTGACCTCAGCCTCGCAAGCTCTGCTCTCAAGCACTGGTGTGAACAAAGACTCAAAGAAAAACTCAGCCGCCAACACTCGGCCACGGTTCCCAGACATGCTGATTTTGCAGGAGTTCAGTATAGAAATGCTCACAGCTCAAATCCAGGTTGAAGACAAAGGGCCTTCAGAAGAATATTCTGCTTCTTGGGCTGGGTTGGCACTTCGAACGGGCTGCTGGGAGATGGTGGGCAGCAAATCAACATCCCCTCAGAAAGATTGAGTTCTGAGCCCCAGTGAGCAAATCTGGAGTGATTTTAAACGGGGGGAGATTTAGATTATAAATCAGGGGGAAGTTTTGCACTTAGAGGGTAGTGAGGTGCTGGAATAGGTTGCCCAAAAAAGTTGTGGATGCCCCATCCCTGGAGGTGCTCAAGGGCAGGTTGGATGGGCCATGGGCAGCCTGAGCTAGCAGCTGGCAACCCTATCCACAGCTGGATTTGGCACTGGGTGGGCTTTAAGGGCCCTTCCAACCCAAGCCGTTCTGTAACTGTGACTATTGCTTACAGCTTTCCTTCGGTCCTATGAAAGTGGGAAGAGCTGGACACTACAGCCCTTGTTTGGGATGAAACGTTGCTCTGCATCTGGAGACATGGTCTTCAGCCACGTCAAGCCTCAGGTGCACAACAGAATATTTGCACGTCCTTCTTGCAAAAGGAAAACATTACCTGTGTGATTACACCTGCAGGTAGGTGGAGAACAGGTTTCCACGAGCTGTGCTGGAGAGAGAGATCTCAGTGCTTTGTAGCAGTGACTTTTACTAAAATTAAAGGCTCAGGGAGGTGCAAACTAAGGCAGTGCCCACATGTGTGGCTGCTCTAAACGTTTTGGGCTGGAGGGGGCCGAGCTCCCAGGCAGCACTTGCAGCAGTCGCTGTACATCGCCAGGTGTCGTTGCTGTGCCGCGTTTGTCCTCAGCTCATCCTCGCTGCCCACGTAGGGGAAACACCCGGGATGAGGTTTCCTGGTCCAGAAAGGAACGGCAAGAAGGGTCAAGGAATAAAATCGCAGCCCTTGCTGCTCCTGTACTTGCGCACGATTGCATTGGACTTCCACCAAAATTCACATCAAGAGGTGTTAATGCTTGAGGAGACTTCTGGGATGTGGAGGTGCCCTTCAGGCTTCCAGTGCAGACAACTGCCTAAAGGCCAGCCTAGGGTTTGGTTGGTCTTTACATGCTGCCTTAGAAAATTAACTTCAGGTGTACATCAGGATATTCCTTCGGCTATTTCAGGCACCTTTAGTGAGCTCTCCCTCCAAACGTTCAGCTCACTCACCTGTAAATCTTGTTTACCCCTGGTGAATTAAGAATTCCGAAACTTAACCACATTCACTTGCTTTCTGTGTTCCCAGCTCCCTTTACACAGCAGGAGAAAGCTCCTTACCCTCCTCAGTCCTCTGAATCCCCGCTCAGAGGAAATAAACAGCAATTCAGCATCCTCTTTTTTACAGTCCGCCGACATCCTAGAGGAACTTTACATCTTTGGTACCCCTTGGACAAATGGCATGAAATAAAACAGACTGTAATCTGGTATGTGGCCCAGCAGGATGAGAAAGCCAGAGTCCCTTGCAAGTTCAGCATTGCATTGCTGGCGACAGCAGCCACCCCTGCAAGCTTTTTGGAAGCACATGAGATTCTCTGGCTTGCTTTGCCAGAAGCAAGAATCTGGGGACGTGAAGCAGCCTCTGAGCATCCACCCAAGCTTGCCCAGTAGAAGGCAGGGAGCTGCACGACTGTCCTGGAGGTGTACTATGAAAATCTCATGCCGAAATGTGAAGTCATCTTGATATATGTGTTGCTGTCCCCACATCAGAGGGAGAGCACGTTGTAAATACTGCCAATGCCCATTAAGGCGTTTTGCTTTACTGAATCTGGCAAACAAGTAAGTGTTTGAGAGCTGAACTAGCTCAGAAAGCTTTAGCCTTTGGATTACTTACTAATGAACTCCCCGTAGTCCAGCCATTTAATTTCATTAAATTGCCAAGACAGTTCCAGTTAAAGGCTTGGGTCAAGCGACATACTGCTGGTTTTTCAGAGACCTCATCGGGAAAAAGCTTATTCCTCTGTTTAAATAGGTACAGTTTTATAAACACCTGCATTGTACAGTAGCCTACATAGGTTATTTTCCTCCTGCACATTACTGGAAAACCCAGCAGGAGTCACCTACAGGCAGAAGCAAGCATCATCCTTTGGGGTTGTTTTTTTTTCTTTTTTTTTTCTTCTTCTTTATTTTCTGCTTTTCTTGCTCTGCCTATCCTGCAGTATTCTTCCATCTCCAGTTACTTGCTTACATTTTCCTCCTTCCATCCTACTGCATGGACTTCAGCCAAAGGAACAAGGATATTGTAACTGGATCTACACCCTGGTTCAAGGAGACACTCATGCCAAGACCTCTCTCAATGTACTGAAGAATGGGTTAGGACTGTCCAGACCATTAGTTCAGTCCTTTGTAGGAGATTTCAGCACAGAGTGGAGAACCCACTCCCAGAGCACCTACCTCATTCTTCCCAGGGCAGAAGGACCTTCTACATTGGGCTGGACTCAAAGGCTGCCAAAGCTCTCCCTCACTGCTCTTACAGGCTTTGGAATCAATCCATGCTAACCTGCAAGTTCAGCAATCCTTTGACAACTGAGGGGAGTGAAATATAATTCACAGAATGGATGACTGTCAGTGTTTGGCTGCACCCAAATGGGGCCACATGATGCCTCGGCTCTGGGCAGGATATTGCTGCAGTACTGGCTTGCCTGGACTGGGTACGTGGCCTCAAATCCACTTAGTAATGCTGATCTGTCTCTTTTTGCCTCTTGTGTAGGACTTTTCCCTTTAAACAGAGTCAGCCTGGCTGCTCTGCACCTCAGCAAGCTGCAGAAAATTGCATTGCCTGCTTGTGACCATCTGCAGCTCTCCTGAGTCCCATTGGAGATGGAGAACCTGGAGAGCAGTGGGGACATCAATCCCCTTCATCACACCCTTAACATTCAGTCCTTGCTGCACATGTGGATTTTCTCTCTAAAAAAGAGCATTGCAAGTGAAAAATAAGGTCTACACAAAAAATACCCTCTAGGTTATTGCCACACGTGGATACACTTAGTAGAGAGACACGTGTCCCAACACGGTAACGGAATCCCTAAAAGACAAAGATTAATTAAGGAAGTACAGGTGGGGAGTCCCTCATGCCTGATTTCCATGCTGGATCTCCTAGATCTCAT
Source organism: Odontophorus gujanensis (assembly GCA_013399175.1). Lineage (NCBI taxonomy): Eukaryota > Metazoa > Chordata > Aves > Galliformes > Odontophoridae > Odontophorus > Odontophorus gujanensis. The sequence goes on from VXAB01000680.1 coordinate 498,671, forward strand.
TCAAGTTTCTCATTACATCGAAGTCAGCAAAGCCAGTGTCAGCCTGACCCAACTACTCACCCTACTCCAGCAAGCTTCAGATCAAGCCCCTTTCCATTAGCACTGCTGATCCAGAAGGCTGAGTCAGTCACCCAAACTCTCCTGGTGCTTTAAGACATAGATGTTGGAAGGTAACTTCATCTCCTAAGCTGAGAGAGGAAAGGAAGGAGCTCCTACTCTGATGCATAGCAGCAGTCTTAGCTTCACTGAGAAGACAAAACAAACTTCTAAATTCACAGTAGACATTTCTATGAATCCAGACAGGGCTTGATTTAGGTTGGGGAGCAAGACAATATCACCTTCAAATAGCAGTTTGCAGATGTTAATCTTGCTCTGAACAGTTATTCCTGCACAGTGTCATGCATTGTGCAAATACAGACAAAATAAAGGATGGTCAAGAATGAACTGCAGCAAGATAGAGTGTGCTTTTTGCACAGATATACTCTGGTTCAGCCACAAGCTCTAGGAGTAATGCTTTATGTCCCGTGCTGTGCAAGGATTTCAGCATGGTGTTCCCTTCTCTACCAGCAAGGTGCCATCTTCATACAGCCCTACACCTCTGTCAGCAGGAGGAGAAGCCCTGAACATCCCATCATGTTTCTCAGATGTAGGTTTTTCCCTTGCAATTACAAATTCAGTGAAAAAAATGGCAATAAAAGTTTAAAAAGTAAGAAAACGGCTCAGACTTCTCATTAGCTCAATACAAAGTTACCTTTGAATCCCATTCTGGTATGTGTCAGTGTTAGTTTCTTCTTTACAGCTTTGAAGCATTCCCAGTAAAGGCTTCTGTGGTGTATGTGTTGTCTTGAGTACCACCACGCTGTATGCACACACTGTTGGTACAGGAAAAAATGATCAACGCTTGCAAAAGTCGCTCGCATCCTGTGTCCATTAAGTTTTAAAGAGGAGGAGTTCAGAGAGTGATGACAAAGATTATTCAGACGTAGAGAGACTTCCCCATGGAACTAAAGATTTGATCACTTTTATTACAGTTAGAGAAGAGATTAATAGCCTGAGAGTGATATGGAAGTGATCGATACAGAGCACCTTGGCAATGTGCAACAAAGGAAAAATTACATACCGTGATTTTTTTCTCTATTTTTTTTTTTCCTTTTCCCATTTTTTGAGGATGAGCATTCTGCATGTGCAGCATCTCAGGGCGCTCAGCTCTGGCTGTTTGGTGATGGGCTGAGGACAGCAGCTGGAGATGCTCCAATGGTGATCTGACTCACAGGCTCATGTACCCCGCATCAGCATCCAGTAGTTCTGTTCATTCAAGACTAGTTTAGCTGGATAGATTAACCTTTAGTCTGGGTTAATCCCAGCTGCTCTCATAGTCCTAAATGCCCATGCCAAGGAAGGAAAAGCACAGCTTTGCCACAGCATTTTAAGAGAGCCATTGAAACCAGTCTAGCAGGGATAAGCAGCTCTCCCTTTGACACAAGCCCACAGTAAGCAACTTCTACAGTGAACTATGCAAAGTCCCCAGTCCATTGTTCACCAATCTGGGACGGATTTAGTTCATTAAAAATAGTTAATGGAATGTTAATGGCACTTAATTGCATGCATTGTGCTGGTTTTGCAGTGATTTTTTTTCCCCCTCGATTCACAAAGATGGGATTAAGTGCTAATGTATTGCAGGCTGCTGAAACGTATAACCTGTGGTCATGATTTTAAACACATGTAAAGGTGCTAATTGCATTCAGTTGACACAACTGTAGATGGGAAGATCATTTTTCGCACCTTATCAGCACTGGTGAGGCGCTAACTGCATTCAGAAGACACTACTGCTGTTACAAAGGTAATTTCTTGCACTCCATCAGAGCTTAACACATGCTTAGCAATGTAGCTAGCCAAAAATATCATACCATCGGAGTTAATGAGGTGCTTGCACGTTTCTAACAAATGGGGGGGGGGAATAACTTTTTTTTTTTTTTCTTTTTTCTTTTTAAGAAACAAATTCCTGCAGGTGCCACGTTTCTGGAGTTGGTGGCTGCCCACCTTGGTGCAGTTTCTGAGCGTGCTGCTAATGGTTTCCAGTGCCTGCCTGCCAACCCCGATCAGGTGTGATTATCCAGAGTCCCGCAGCAGAGCGGGTGGGATGGCACCTCTCCAGTTTCCAACCCAACGAGGACAAAGACTGACATCAGAAAGAACTCTGGGGCTTTTCTGAACCTCAGCAGAGGTTTGGGCAAGGCTGCTTTGTTAACAAACTGTTTAATCCCTAAAGCCTGAGTAGCATGCTTTGCTTCTCTTGCAGCTCTCCCAGGTAGTGGCCACCGTGCCCACTGGGATCCCAGGTAGCCAGCCTGGCACAAGAACAAGCAGGATTATGCTTCTCTTGCAGCTTGAGGAAGGGCAACATGCACACCCTCTAGGTCTTACTTCAGCAAACCAAGAGTAGCCCACTCTAACACCTCTTGTTCCTTCTGCCCTAGCATCTCTCTAAGAAATGTTGCTGGTGAAAAAGCTCAAGCTTGGTTTGCAAGGTAGACAAAGATTGTTTTGATATCACAGCTTGCCACTTCGTGCAAATTCAACTATTTTATTATGCTATAGAAACCTTTACTGATTCTCCTCCTGTCCTCCTATGCTTTGAAGATCATAGCATCACAGAATCGTTTGAGTTGGGAAGAGACCTTCAAAGGTCATCTAGTCCAACACTCCTGCAATGAACAGGGACACCTCCAGCTAGATCAGGGTGCTCAGAGCCCAGTCCAGCCTCACCTCGAAGATAACCTTTGACTCTTTGAATCTGCCTGTGGTCTTTGACTGAAACTCCTGTTCTCCAGGGCAATGTGCCAAGGTCATTAGGCTGTCCTGTGTCATGTGGATGGGTAGCAGATGCCCCAGCCCCATAGGGGAGGGCTGGTCTGCAGCAAAAATTCCTGCTAAGTCTGTCTACTCTAAATAAAGAAGCCTATGATGAACCAGGATCTTCTGCTGGGAATAAAACTGTCTGGTGGGAGAACGTCCAAAGGTTCCTCTAGCACAGGACAACTTCCAGCTTCCCTGAGTCCTGAGAAGCTTCAGAGCACAGGCAATCAGATTCCACAACTTGCATCATCTCTCAGATTAATGCCAGGTTACACAGAGGAGCAAGCAGCAAGAAATGATTACTTAAGCTTCACAGATAAAAGACCACACACCACACTTCTGTCTCACTGTCAGGTTCGGAGCAAAAGGATGCACTTGTGCCTGCAGGAAGGTGAAGGCTGTGCAAGCAGAGAACACTGCACAGCCGAAGCACACCCACTCAGAGTGCTGAGGTTTAGTGTGTCCTTGGATGACCTTCCTGCACCTGCCAGGCTCAGTGGTTTTACAGCAGTGCTGCTGGAGCAGCACCCACCTAGCCAAAGCATGACCCAGTGGTCAGCCCCAGCTGTAGCCAGAGCAATGAGCACAGGGAGACGTACCCACAGTAGTTACTGGCTTCAAGAGAAAAGCAAAGAAAACAAAGCATAATCTATCCTGAAAATACCCACCATGTGCTTGTCACACTGGCGTGATGTTCACAAAAAGCTGAAATTTCATCTAACAGAAACATGAATATTCCCCTGCATTACCTCCAAAATCCTCGAGCAAATAAAGCTAATCTGAAGACACAAAGATAGATTTGCAAAGCAAATTCACCCTAGCAGTGCACACACACCACTCCCGAGGAGGGAGCTGTGAGACAGCAAGGGAAATGCTCTTCCCCAGCACACCGATGGGTTGAGCACAATGCTGAGCTGGGGTAGGAACCAAGCCTCCAGACACAGCCCGTATCTTTTCTATTTTGCCTTGTAAGGTTTTTTTCATGCTTTCTAGCAGAGTCATTCAGTATGTATTTTCTTTCTTTCCTTTCTTTTCTTACTTTCTAGCTCTTCTTTGCAGCTGTATAGCTTGGGAATTGTATTTTTTTTTTTCATCTGATGAAAGGTTGCCTCCATCTGGTGAAAGGTTGTCTTGGAGAGTGGAAAATAAACAGTTCCAAAGAAATCCCATTTAGAGAGGTCTGAGTGTGGCCATGCATAGGTCAACACATTTCCGGTCACCTGCTTGGAGCAGATGAAAGAGATTTGTTCTGTAGCATAAATAAATGTCATCTCAAGGCAGTGTTCATTTGCATTCAACGCTGCACTTTCTCAGAGAAACCCTGCTCTTACTAAGCACGTTTTGGGTGGCAAAGATTGACTTGCACTGCGTTTGCAACTCATCATTCAGATGCAGATGGAGAGACGACGTTATCCTGGGATGATGAGTGGGGAAGCTGTTGCTGAGCCTGCCCAAAGCAAGGCACGTCTTGCAGCTGCTCAGCTCTTCGGAGCTGTCATGCTGATGTGGCACTGTGAGTAAGCAGCTCTGACAGCCAGAGGGGTTTCCTCATCTCCCAGAAAGAAAGGTCATGCTTTCATGGGACTGCACATAGCTTAGGAAGAGTCCTTGCTTCTTTCTTGCCTCCCAACGCTGCTCTTGTAGCAGTCATTCAAATGTTAAGAGCTTCCCTTCCCCACCACTGTGTTCTGTGCGGGTCAGTGCCTACTGGCATCAACATCCCTGCACCATGGGAGAGAAGGTGTCTTCTGTGGCTGAGGAGAAGACCAGAGCTTGGAAACACGTGTTTAGTTCCTGCCTCTTATTCCAGCTGGGCTCTGGTTTTGGGACTCTTGCATCATTTAACTGTTTCTTTCCCCAGCTATAAAGTGGGATGAAACCTACTTCTTTCCTCTACTGTCTTTAGCTCCATTTGTAACTTGATATCTAGTATTTACCTCTAACAGAAAGCAGGATAATTTCTAAAGCACTCACATACCACCTGACCAGCCCGGCCTTCTTGGGACAATCCACAAAGCCATCACAGAGATGCCCATGTTGCTGGCTTTGCTTGGGGTCTGCCAGCATTTCCCAGCACGAGCGGTAACTAATAACACAGGGGGAGCTGAAGTCTCTCCCTCCGGGGGAAGAAGCACAACCCAGCTGACTGCAGGATGAAACTTACTGCAATATGAAGGGATCACCATGGAAACCTCTTAATATTATTTCAGCCAATCTTTCTGTGCTGTCACTAACAATATCACCTTCTCACTAGCCATAAAGCAAGGATTCCCAAAGAGGTTTGCAATCCTTTGGGCTGGCTGAGTCATCTGCTGTCAGTGTCAAGCTGAGCACCAACAGCCTCTGGGTGAGCAGGGAGCAGGATAAAGCCAGCAGCTTCTCCACAGACAGCCCAAAATGGGCCCATATGGAGAACTCACAACAAGTGAAGCTCTGCAGGAAGGTTCTTTGCAGGAACTTATTACTGAAAAAAAGACATCAGTTGTCTTCCAGCTGTAGTGACAAATGGGAGGAAGGGAACTGCTGTCTCTTTGGGCTAACTTCACCCCTCCAAACACAAACATGTTAGAAATCAAAATGTGGACCCCTCATGGTCCAATGGCTGCAGACACACTGATGTTTCAAACTACAGACTGTGTCTCTGAGCCCCTCTGGGAGGACATTTAATGAACACCTCTCCTTGAGGACACCCACGTTTGCCTACAGAAAGTGCTGCTCTATAGAGATGTCTCCTGGAGCTCCAGTTCATTGCCTGAGCCCTGTGGAAGCCTGCAGACCCCAGAGACCTGATTTGTCCCAGGAAATACAACTGCCAATAGCAAGGGTGGGCTCATCTGTGAGTGCAGCACCTGAGCAAGGAGCAGGCCATGATCAGCCAGCATCCCCATGCCTTCCACTGTGCAATTGCCTTGCCTAATTACTTCATGCCAAGAAATGGCTTCCAATACACACAGAAATCACAGTCCTGAAAAGAGCTCATGTACTGACAAAGTCCTCTGTAAGCTCTAAGAGCAAGAGCTGCTAAAAAAGCATCACCTCGTTTCTCACTCTACACAAGGATGCTGCCCAAACATTATTTTGTCATTATTTTGTCTGTATCCAACTGAAAACAAAAAAACAAACCAATATAATACAGCTGCAGACTAGTCAGTGCTAGGTGTGCCCACACCCACATGAAGAGGGATAACAAAGTAATGAAACTTACTCCAAAGCTTAGGAAGAACTGCACATTTTCAGTTTCACTTACTGTTGTTTTTCTGTTCTCTCCCCCCCAGCCTCCCACCCCCCCAAATAAATAAGAGATAGGATTAACTTTCCATTCTGAGCTTCAGTCCTAGAGGACAAACCTCACTAGCCATGCCTGCAAAGAGATAACTTGAGCAGTGGCTCTGAAAGGTGGACCAGCCTGACCCTGCACCTGGCACAGGTGCCTCATTCCAGACATCCAGTTTGTGTTTGCTAATCAGAAATTTAATAGCCCATCTTTTTATGATGGATCTGTCACTGTGGTTTACTAGACAGGAATGTCCACCCACAGAATGAATAAATTTAGTTATCCCCATTCCTGGTCAGCTCATCTTCTGCTGAGTTACAACACAGGACCTGGTGCATTTTAGGATCTGCTTCCTTAATAAGTTCATTTATCTGTAAAAATGCTATAATAAAGCAAGAATTTTCTACCTCTTGTCCCCAGGAGCACACCCCAGGCTCATCCCAGCTACCAGACAGGAAAGATGAATAAACAGACCACAGTAGGATACTTTAGATTTGCCACTGGTACTTAACCACTTGGAGCTGGTGGTCCTTGGATGCTCCAGCTGTCAGAAGACTCCTTGTCCTCCTTGTTTACTTCGTGTGTCAGTTCTTCATGGCACAGGCCATCTCCCATCGAAACACTGCACTCCAGTTAATGCTGGAACAGTCTGTTCTCAGGCAAGGCCATTCGGTACTTCAGTAATATAAATAACAGGATCTCAAGTCTATTTTTGACATGATGTTATATTGTGAAGGAAGTCAAAGAACCATTTTTCCCTGCAAAGAGCAGTTAAATAATTTAGAGAAAAGATGATAAAATCACAGACAGCGAACACATCTGTTTGAAAGAGTTCCTACAGATGAGCCTTAAAAATTTGGCTTATTTTCAGATCTGGTGGGGCACTCTCAATTAAATCTTCTTCTCAATCTTTGGGGTTAAAGATATCCATTTTTGGATCACAATTTTTTTTTCCTTACTAGTGAGCCCAACTCAGCTTTTCAAAATCTGATGTTTTCCAGAAACTGTAGATTTCACTTTGAAAATGCTGTTTCAGAAATGTTTCTTGTGGAGTTTTGGTGTGCAATTTATATATAATAATATAATATATAATAATAACATATAATATACATAACATAATATGCAAAATTTTTATATAATAATAAATAAATAAATATATATATATATATATAGCTATATTTTACTGCAATACTACTGCAATGAAAAAAGTATAGTACTGAAACCATTAAATGAAAAAGGAATTTGGAAAACACAGTCAGTGTAACCTTTCAGGAGATTCTGACATGAATTTGGATCAACATATCTTGGAAAAGCTTAAAAAAATATTTTGACTCCTTGGTTTAATACGTGCTAAAAGGCTTCCATACGCATCAATCACTGTGCTATATAGACTTCAGAAAGAGAAATGAGAAGAAAGGAATGGAGCCATATTATGCACTTACTACTGTACTTACTTATGCCACAGATTTATAGTGCTGCTACTACAAGCTTATTTCACCATAGATTTCTCCCTGTCTCAGGGAGAGTACAAGAAGTTTATTGGGACACAATTTGAGAATGAAAGCCAACATAAAACTATCCAGAATAAAAAGAGAATACACAAAAGCTTGTTTTTAAATCAGTAAAGGCTGCATATATTCATGAGCCCTTCACACTTCATTTTATAAGATAGAAAAATGTTATTTGTTCAATGTTTTATTTCAAAAATGTTTGTTAAAGTATGCCATCATGGTTAATCTATCATCACCAATCTGGATGCTATGAATATTAATACTCATTCTTCAATAATTCAATTAGCAATTCAATAATTAATGGGAGTCTTAATATTTATTAATATTTTCATCATTCTTTTGGAGCCTCTCCATTCCTCCACCTGTCTAGCTGCTCTGCACAAAGCTCACCTCTGGCTCCAAGGTCCCCGTGCACCAGAACATTTGACCATGGTCTTGACTTTAGGAGCAGGAGAAGCTCACCAATGGCAGCAGAGCTCCCCTCATGCATTGGCTGTAAGAGCTTCATCCAAGCTCCCACTACAGCTTTTGGAAATATTCTTTCAGCTTCTGCTAATGAGAAAATCTGCCTTGAAATGCTGTTTTTCTGCAGCCTGAAAGGTCACAACCTCGTGGAGAAGAGTGGAGGGGAGCGTGGAAACCGTGCTGTCACCAGACACGTCATTACTTTTGGGCCACTGCTGAGACAACACAGATCTTGGAGAGGGAGGCTGTCACAGAGGGCTGCATTCAAATGTTTGCCTCTTTCTCCTTTTTGCTCTCCTTGCACATTCCAAACATCGCAGTGAAGATCAAAGCCTGCAAATGGGTTGCTTTCCCCCAAAAGGCAAACCAACCAGTCTGGTTTCCCAGCTAAATTTATCTCGGGTGGTTATTAGCAGAGATGCAGACTATGAAGGGGAAATTTGGCAAGCTTCTCATAGTCTCTAAGAAACGAGAAGACAGAAAGAAGGAAGGCAGCTCACTGAGTGCATTAATCCAAGGAGCACATAGGATAAGTTAACTGTCTAAACCCACTAAGCAGAACCAAACATCGCCTAGAAAAACAGTTTGAAAGCAGTATAAAGTTGTTCTGTGAAAGCTAATCACTCTGAAACTGCTGTGAAACAGTTTACAGTCAACAGAAAAAAAACTAAACATCCATTAGGACAAGTGAAGCTCACCTGTTAAAGGCTCAAGCCAGGTCAAAAGAGTTCTCCAGCTTGCATGGAAGCTCATACAGAGTTATTTGTAACTCTGCTATCTCCCACTCTACCAGGATGTGCAGGATGGGCAAGCCAGAAGCTCCCCTCTGTGCACTGGAAAGAGCTTAGGGGTTCCTGCCACAGAAAAGCTGCAGCCCCAGGAGGTGACACCAACAGAAAGACAGACAGACAGAATAAGTAGATGCTTGCCTTGCACTGGGATAACTCAATTTTACATAGCATAAATCACTCTGCTTGCACCAGACAAGACTACATCAACCCAAAATAGATGTGAACACAACTGTTGATGTAAACAAATAATGTCTTTCTGTTCCAAAAAAACAAACTCATGCATTTAATTGATAGATGACAGCTTGAAACAAAGCTATGCCTTGCTTTACAAGAAGCTGCAGGCTGAAGAAGGCGACAGCATTGCCTGAAGCAATGAGGAGCAAGCAGCCATGCTGGGTGAAGTGAGTGCATGGCAAGGGATGGAAGAGGACAACCTGCAATGATCTAGATCCTGGTCCTTACGGATCAGTAGGAGACAGACATGAAAATGATTGAAGAGTGAATTCTCTCCTGGCTTTAACTCTCTGTTGCCAAAGCCCACGTGAAGCCCGCAGAGCTGAAGTTAGATGGCTGGAAATTCATGAATTAGGAGTTGTCTGACAAATTTATTGAAGCTTACATACTTCTGCCTCAACATAACTAACGGATTATGCATTGGTTGGTCATATAAATAGTAGCCATGGAGAAACAGTCCCATATCTCTCCAGAATAAACAACATTTCACAGTTTTAATTGTGTCCTGATGTTATAACGATCACAACTAAACTGGGTAATCATTCATTAAACATGAGCTAATTCTATGTCCTGCTATAATTAGTATTGTTTCCTGAAAATATAATGTGTAGTACAAGTACAATAAGCGCAAATTGAAATATTGCTTTTGGAAGGTTATTTATTACTACCTTCAGCTGTAAACATTTATAACTGAAATTTATTGGTCCACGGCCTCTTCATATAAATATTTTATGTTCAGCCTCAGGGATCTGCGTCTTCTTGTTTAAATGTCTCAGTCTTAGTGTCTGCACCAGCAAAATAATGTCAGGAGAGAAAGTCTGCTGTCCTGCAATACTTGGCCGTCCTGCTGCTGACATAAGGCAGCATTATGTGTGTTCTGTATTCCTTGTGCATAGGTAGAAGAGGCTCGTTGTATTACTCTGGCTAATTGATTTGCTAACGTATCATTTGGAGCACTCCTACATGCCGTAGGGTAGCACTAAGTTATTTCTTCTAAGACCTTTATTGAAATAATTGGGCTGAGATAAGTATGGGGTGACCAGAAAGTATCTGTAACCACAAGTGAAGAGGGAGAAGAACTGGGAAGAAGCTGATGAGTGATCTACCCCTCTCTGCTCATTCCTATTCCCATGCCAATAGGACAACAAGAAGTCCCTCAAAGCAGAAAGAAGCGAGGGTTGTTGAGATGATGGGAAACAAGTTTCAGACCTAGTCCTTTATGACGGCTTTATAGGGAAGGCTTGGAGCCAGCTACATGTGGGATACTGACAGCACCTCAGTGTGATACCAAAATATCACTCTGTGATACAGAAGCAAAGAGCAGCACTGTGAGACCAAAAACACAACTATGATCATATGAAAGGAGAGGAATCTCGCCTCAATTCCTCTGGTTCAGAAACCCAACATACCTAAAGAAGACATGAGGCCACCAAGCTCAGCTTGCTGCCCTCTCCCACAGCCAAGCAGCTTCAGTTGGTTCTACTGCACCCAATGCTGGGACTGGGCTTCTCCTGCTGATGGAGATGTACTGAGAGCAATAAAGAGGCGCCTGTTCAATCCCAACCACTAAATAATAATAAATCATTTGGGTTTCCATGGCACCCATCCAGAAAAGTTGAAGGAACTGAGAATGAAGTAGCTGAACGGCTCGCAAAAATAATGTATGCTTTTTAATGATAAATTACAGTTTCTACAGTAGAGGACTGGAAGAGGGCCAAGTCCATATCAATCCTTTCAAAAGGAACTAATGGTTCTCCCAGGACTCCTAAGCCCTCCCCACACTACCAGGAAAAACAGCAGCAAAGATCCTCAGAGAAAGCCGTAGAGCCTCCTGATGAATATAATATGCGAAGGGTGAGCCAGCATGAGATTTGCTAGGAAAAAAATCACTCTGTCCTAAATAATAAAAATTTACGGAAAGGAGAAACAGAGTAATGGTTCATGGGTAGGCGGGAGACACGGTGTGGACTCAGAGGGATTTCATCTTAAGTGCCCCAGAAGGGTATTAACCCTTGGAGCATGACATATAAGCTCATGCTTTCAGCACTCGCTTTCAATTACCTGCACTGGGGGACTGCTGAGCAGATTTGCCTCTGGATTCCTGATTTTCATAAATGGATAAACACGCAGGCGGGTGCCTCTCTCTGGCGCCTGTTCTCATCTCTGTGTGTTCCGAGACTTTCCGTCCCTACAGCGACTGTGTGGGTTTTATTCCCTCCTGCTTAATTTCTGGGCTTCTAGCAAGCCATCCTTTACGGCAGGATTTTTAACGGCCCTGAAGTACTCGGTGCTACATCACTTATAGCATGTAAGGGTTATTGATCTCCGCAGTTCATCCCTCTAAGTGGCTCCCATCGAGTGCTGGGAAGTCAACCAGCGTGAGCTCTGCAGCCTTCTCCCAGGCTCAGGGTGAGACCAAGGCTACTCGGAATTCTTCTCTTTTTTTTCCATTGGGAACAAGGGTATGTGTAATGTTGTTAACATGCTGTGTTTGCATGCCCTTAAAAACAGTTTTATAGCCACCCTGAGTGCCTCCAAACATTAAATATGTTTTGTAAGGAGCTGGCTAACTAGTTGGGTGCACCGTAAATGCAGTAGTAAATAGAACAATAAGACTGAATATCAACTCTGTCTTTCATCGGGGCACGTCTCAGCCCTGCAGTAATTCTCAGTGTTAAAAACCCTGATTCCTATTTTTGAAGCTACGTTGTGACTGGAATTTACACCTCATCTCTCTCTGTTACGCTCTCTCTCTCTCACCTGTTTAATCCGATTACACGTCATGAGGAGGGGATGAGTTTTGTACTGAGTGGGTGGGAATGGTTTCTTACACTGGAAACTGGCTTCCCAGGCTTCTAAAAGCAGCAGCAGTGTTAAACCTGATGCTACTTGTTTCACGTCTGGGTGACACTGCAAACTCCTGTTCGCATGATGTTTTCACTGACTGGAAGATTGCAGATTCCCCTGACATAACCCACCTCACTGAGCCGTGCTTTGTGGTCAGTGCAAAGGGCACCTGCAAGAAGAGGGATGCCAGGTAGAACATCAAGAGGAATTGCCCAGTTTAACCTCTCCTAACATTTACTGTTACAGACAGAGGTCGGCATCAAATGGAGCTATGCCCTTCCCTAAGACTCCATGACTCTGCAGTCTTGTTGGTTTCAAACAGGCACTCACTGCATGGAGAAAGAGGCATAATAAAGAAGAGAGAAAGGGAACAAAGAATTCACTCATGGGGTTTAATTTTTTTTTTTTTTGCACAAGTCCCTTCTGCCCAGCCTCGCAGTGTCCATGCTGTGGGGCAGGACACCCAAACAGAGCAAACTCCCTTGCAGCATGCACCAGGAGGAGCTGGGATGCACACATACCCCTGCAGGGCTTCTGCAGCAGCAGGTTGCAGTTCTACCACGAAAAACCCCAGCCGAGCAGCCCTAAACCACACAAAAATCCTAACGTGATTTTCACAGTCCTTCTGCAGACTAGCTTCCTTTACAGTAAGAGCTCTTGGCTATTTTTGCTGCTTCTAGCATCAGATGCATTTTTGCCCTCATGCTAATGCAGAATTCAGACCTGCTGCTCACTTTATGCTGCTGCAGGGACAAAGTGTTGCTCAGGTGAGCTGGAAGCCAGCAGGGTGAGGTGCAGCAGGACTGCCCTGTGTGACCCCCTGACTGGGGGCTGGAGCTCAGTGATCCTTAAAGCCCCTTCCAGCCTAAGCATTTCTATGAGTCTATGACTCCCTCTCATCCAGACCTGTGCTGTCACGGAGCTCCACTGCTGCCAAACACAGCCCATAAATCAAAATGTGAAGATATGAAGCAGGACCGAGGCACGACTGCAGAGTGCCTGAGATCTGAGATCAATATTCATTTTACAAACCTCTCTGAAGAGTTCCTTAATTAATTGTTGAAATTAAAGTCCAAATTGACCCCTCAATTTGTTCCTGTGGCCTTTAAATCAATTTTCTCCTCTTTGCAAAACATCATTTTGGGACAGGCAAACAAAAAAGCCTGATTTTTAATCAAGTATTTTCACCATAGATGCGCTCCCACCCTCTGAATATATTCTAAGCAGGATGCATAGGGCACAGAGCCAGCATCTCCCTCTTTAACACGGGTGTGGGAAACGGTTTCCCCGACTATAAGTACGCAGGGGCAGTTTTGCCAGTGAGCTTTGTGCTCTCCACGTGTGCCACGCTCCTTCCTTCCTCCCCGCCACGCAAAGCCCCAGGCCCTGTTTTGGTGCCCCTATGACACGGTGCCCTGTGCTTGGCAATGCTCACTGCCTGCCGGGAGCCACGCGCGGGGAAGTCTGCACACACTGAGCCGTGCCTGGCAGCAGCACAGTTTTTTGTTAAGAACGACCAGGGCTGACTGACAATTTTGCCTCATAATGAAAGCCAGAGGAAGGAGAAGAATGGTTTGCCTGCTTCCACAGCCCTGGCTTCCTCAACAGTCTTTATTTTCCGTTTCTTTACCAAATGTTAAATGACAGCAGCTTGCAACTTGAGTTACAGAGCTCAGAGACCCCCTTATTTCATGTCCCTGCCTAACTGCTACAACTATAATCTTCTGAATTTATCTTCCCACTGCAATTCACAAGGAAGGGAAAAGAGAAAACACAATTCAAGAGATGCAGGGGTTTTCCTATTGGCACTGACATCCCAGTTTTTGTCAGCACTACAATGCCATTTCCCAAGCTCGCAATGCAAACCCCATAATCCGTGCACCACCACCTTCTTTTTTTCCTGGATTCCTCAATGTCTGCTATTTTGCTGATGCTTTCCAAGGAATTTGCAAAATCACAGGATTACAGAATTGTAGGGGTTGGAAGGGACCTCTGGAGAACACCTAGCCCAACCCACCCACTAAAGCAAGATCCCTACACAGGAAAGTGCCCAGGTGGGTTTTGAATCTCTCCAGAGAAGATGACTCCACAACCAGATAAACCTAGGGCTTACCTCTGCAGATGACATACTGGTTACACCATCTTACCATTTCATAGCTGCAACCTATATAACACTTTCCTCTGAGAGTGCAGGCAGTGCCCAGCAATCTCACCTGCTGGGCTCCTATCTGATAGACCCAAGACTGGACTGAGACAAGCCACTCTGCCCCCCAGATATGGAAATTACCTGAAAGGCCCCGGTCAGGATGACGAGGATGGGTTTGGTGTCAAAATGAGACTTCTCCTGATCTCCAAATCATATCTAGCTGTATCATGGGCTTTCTCCTTGTCCACTAGCAGGGCAAACGCACCCAAAAGCCATCTAAAGCCTAGGATGAAAGGCATGCGAGCTTGACGTGAAGCATTCATCTCTGAAGGAATATAAATTGGCAGAAAGACAGGAGTACATCAGCACCTGATGGATTTTAAAAACATTATACAGAATCCACCTATTCAGCTGCACTTCCTCACCACAATGAAGAAAATCAGTAAGCAAATACACGCATAATCCACCGAGTCAAATTTTCCACGTTTCCAAAGGCCACGGTGGGGCTGCCAGGCAGGCTCTGGAGGCACCCAGAGTGCTGGCATGTCTCACCCAGCCCCCTGCTATGTGCTGGGACACCACGGAGATGGGCAATGAACACAGGCAGACAGTATGCCTGCATTTTAATGGCACACTCCCGTGCAATTTTTTTAAATTGATAGCTCTGCACAGAATTCACAGATGAATACCATCTGGTGTGGTGATTTATTGCCCCTGAATTTCTCAAGTTACTTTTTTTTTTTTTTTCCTTACTTCTCTCATCTTACCTTTTCCTTCTATTTTCTTTCTACAAAAACATTTTCTATAGAAATGCAGTTGAAAGAGACATTTCCCTAACATGCTGTTATATCATAAGATAAACAGTGGCCTGTCACTAGAAAGACCAACAAGCAACTGATGTATGGGATCGATGTAATATCCCTGCCACTCCAGAGGCCTTCTGGCCTTATATGCTGCTTCTTTCCCCACTGTAAGAGCTCCCCTTATCTGGTCATACGAGAAAATGAATGTATGATAACAGCACTAGAGAGCATATTTGAATGCACAAACACAAGGAGGAAATAGCCCTGCTTCCCCCTAACTTCTAAGTGGCTGAAGAACACAGTGAACTTTTCCCAACTTTGATTTGTAGAAAACAAATATATCTCCAGCTCACGTCTTACCACTTTCTGTGTACATGATGTCCATCACCACAGTTTCCAAGTTCTTTTTGGTCCTTAATGGATCTAGTCTCTTAGCACTGGCTCATACTGGCATTGTTCTCATGTCAGCTGGGCGGGAAGAACACGGTGTGATGCTGCTTAGAGTCAGTAGGGACAGGAAGGGGGATCTGTGTTTTGGAAAGGGAAAGACCAGTTGTGTCAAACTTTCAGATTGTGGAAACAACATCCTGATGAAATAAGTCAAAAAGCTGTACAACCTGAGTCTGTCAACTCAAATATGCCACACACCTTTGTCTTTTAGAACTAAGGTACAAACGCACACACAACCCCACGTTTTCGAGGTGTTTTAGTCTGGTTTATGATGGAAGTGGGATCAAGGATCTGAAGTAGGTTTATCGTTATCAACCAGCCCAGATTCCTCAGAACACACCAAAGCATAGATGCGTGGTCTGGGAAAGGAAACACGAGACGTGGTGGTGTTGTCCTTGCAATCAGAACAAGCATATGGTAGCCAAGAGCCAGACCTTCCTGCATCACTCTTCACTTTTCTTTCAAGAGTGGTGTCATCCGGCACAGGAGAGGCTGTTTAATTAGCCATTTCATTTCTAACAGAAATTTCACAGAAAATGAAACACAATTTTGGCTTGGACTTTATTGGATTAGCCAGTATCCAGCCCCTGGGTACGTCTCTGACATAATACATCATAGCTTTAACAAGACAATTTTCTCCATGTGCTAAGCAGATCCTAGAAGAATGTAATACTTTAAGCCTTAGCAGGACGTGTATGGGGGGGAGGGTGGGGAAAGACACCCAGCCCTTAAGCCTGCACCTCGCCTGAGCTGGACAATTTTCAGCAGTATGTTTTAGCTAAGAACCTGCCCTGAAGTGAAGCAACAGGAGGGGTGGGCACTGCAGCTGCCCAGGAGCAGGATGGACTGGGTGAGCAGCGCTGCTCTCTCACCAGGAAAAAATCAATGCTGCTTTAGGATGTTACAAGAGCTTGGTGGCACGCCAGATACTTCTTTTAACCATTTGTTGAAAGCTTTCTGTGTTACTCAAGTGGTAGGGGAAGGGTGCACATCTCTCCTCACTGCATCTATGCTGCAGTGGGATGGAGCACAGCTGTTATTTGAAAAGCCCAAGAAAGCAATTCCAGTTGTGTCTGAGGTGTGGAATGACCCGTGCATTGCTCCTTTGAAAGCCAAGGTCTTTTAAAAACATCTCAAAGTTGCCTGCTAAGTCAGAAAAAGCTAGTTCAGAGTTTTGATAAGTCCATGATGGATAAACACAACTGGCTATCCCTGTTAGAAGCAGCTTCAGGATGGCAGCCTCTAGGAGTGCTCTGCTACCTACCGCCTCTTCTGCAGAGAAGAGTTAACCCTGGGAGTCCAGAAATACTTTCAGCACAGCCTTGCTTGAAGCTTGCTGCCTCCTTCAGTTATTCTTAGTTGGTGATAGCTCTCCAATCCATCCAAGTAAGTGGATTTTAAAAGGTGTTAGTGGAGCAGATCTCAAAGAAGGGTTGGAGGCTTGTGTGCCTTGTGTCCCAGCAGCCCTGGTGAGATACTCCCTAGGGCTTCCTGGCTGGTGAGAGCAGTGCCACAGTTTAACCAGCTGAGCTCCAGGGCTGCCTGGGCTGTGTGCTCTCCCCCTTCTAGGACTCTTGCATGAGCAAATGTAGCAAGGCATAGCAAGGACAAGTAAGGCTGATCACCAGCAGAAGACCCACCACACTGCTGGTGGCAACGAAGGAGGTGAGGGAAGTGTGAATCCAGGGCCAGTGAAGCAGCATCATCCCCTCTAGCTGCCTTCTCCACTGCAAAGACTGTCAGCTATAGGTACCAAATAATAAAAACTTCCCCCTAACAAAGCGACTCCATGCTTTTCGTTAAACTCTGTTAAGACTAGAAAGTCATGCTTGAGGGCTAAGGGCTGTGCTTCTACTTACAGAACTTTGTTTTCCTGCATGAGATGCCTTTCCTGTAGCCTGGTCTGAAGTGGAGTGGGGAGTACTGACACGAAACCCACAGCATTCATCTGCAAAGAAGGGACACGGGACAGTCTTGTAGATATCTTCTCTCAGACCGAGTGAAAGTGACCAAAGAAAAAACAGTAATTGACAAATACACACTTATACACACTTTTTAAGTAACAGATAAAAACAAACAAACAAAAAAAACAACAGAAGGATCACTCCTGTCCCTGTTGCACTTTGGTTCCCAAAAGATTAATACAAAGAGCAAACACTGAACTATTTATGATTTTTCATACAGCTATAATATTAGACAACCAAGTCACTTTTCTGTTCTACTAGAAGGCTCCCTCATTGTTTAAATACATCAGACTGAACGAAACCAGATTATAGACTGTTTGTCCTTCAACTAATAAGAAAGTATAATTAAAAGTCATGTTAAAGTTGAAAGATCAAGAGAGTTTTTGATAGATAACAAGCTAGAAGCTGTCAAAACTGTCAGGTCATTAAGAAACAAAATAATTCACACCCCAGTAATTGCTTTTATGCTCATTTTCTTATAAACCCAGCAGGCATGAGTCATTAGTCCTTACAAAAGAGCCTTGTATATAAACCTTCAGTATGCTATATTGCACTTTTACTTTCTGGGAGTGTTTGCCACAGGTATTGTCCTCTGAAGGCCTAAGGAAGGAGAAGGGGTGATGTTCAGGCTCGTGGGGAGACTGGCTTTCATTAACAGTGAAATTTAACAGACCTCCAACTTGAAATATTAATGCGAAGGTGAGAACGCAGTATCCGTGGCAGATTTTGTCCCGAATCCCTGTAGCACACACTGCAAAGCTCTAGCTTTGCCAAACAGCATGCAAAGATTTTCCTCCTGCCCAGCTCTGAGATTTCTTCGCTCTTTTTGAACTGAGGCATGACTGAGCCAAATAAATTATGCAAGCAAACATTTTGGAGTAATAGCAAGAATTCTTCAAGCTCCCAGGCACCTCTGGCTTTCTCACAGCAGCTCGGAGTCATGTGTGCTGGAGGGGGGATATGCCAATTTAAAAAGTTATGCCCCTTCATGAAGTACTATTTCCACACATTCTACTGAAGGAGACTGGGGGAAAAAAAAAAAAGCAAAGTTTTGCTTTTTATCTGAAACTGGCACGTGGGGACGGACGGAGGAGCGTGGGGAGAGGGATATGATTTACGTTAGGTTACAGGGAGTGTTTCTGACCTCCACGGTTGCTCCTGTTGGTCTTTGTGTGATGACAGAGGTGAACCTGTTTAAGGCAAGAGGGCTGATGTAAGCTGATGCTGGAGTGCAGGAAACGCACTGCAAAGCCACGCGTACCCATATTCAACCACTAGATGCCCCTGCAAGCCACGTAGTATTCCGAATACAGTGTGCATTTTGGCAGGCAGAAGAGGCAAAGGTGAGGATCGACTTTAGTAAAAGGTGGATCTTTATCCTTTCCAAGGTTTTTAATATCGAGTAGTGGCTGTTTAGCCAGCTGTGTAAGAGCAAGGGACATAGCATGCGTATGCAAAGGGACCTCAGAATAACTCAAAAACCTAATGGCACTTAACCTTGACCTGTACTTGTATTCAGGCTTCACAAGGAAAGGTACACCTCCCCTATTTCAGACAGTCTGAATGGTGAAGAAGAGCAGGAGGTGGATATGTAAAAAGTCATCTCATGCTCTAGAAGGTTCCAGGTGTCACTTACTGACTGTGCTGCACAAGGAGCACCAGCTCACCTCAGGTATTCTTGATACTGCCTGCTCAGGGTGAGTGATGTCGTGGCACAGACTGACCAATACTTTGAACTCAGTGATTCTCAGGTCCCCATCAGTTTTCTGTACCATTAGCAGGGCAACAAAGCCCTTCCAGCTCTCATATACATCCTCTCTCCATAAGGCAGGACTGATTGCATACTCCAGAGAGAAAATTAAGGACAAGTGAGCATAGCACCTGCAAGCATAGGTATATCTGGTGCAATGAGCTGTCATCACTAGGAGAAAAGCATCAGATGTTGTCGATCAGAGGTTTGACAGCTACGACCAAGGCTAAACTGAAGGCTGTGCCAAAGCTGGGACCTCACCCTAGCTCACACCTTGAGCTGCTACATTCCCAAAGCCTGCTTTCTTCTTTCTTTCTTTCTCTCCTTCCTTCTTTCTTTTTTTAAATGTTATTTATTCTTTTTTTTTTTTTGTAATTCCTTTGAGGATCTCCATGTTCTCTGCAGAGACAGCTTCAGCACGCATCCTGCTCCCCCGCAGGTGGGGCACAAGCACCCCTGGGTTTCACTATGAATTTCAGCTGCAGAGCTAGCTGCCTAGCTCTGTGTGCTTAGAGCAACTGAGATTTGGGGTTTGGATCTGAAGCCTGATCTTTATCAACACACACCTCCTGCAAATGAAGGGGCTGAGGCAGGAAGCACACGGTGACTAATTCTGACTCTCAGCAGTCTGCCCAAAACGACCAGGATCATCTTTTGTCAGTTGCTTGAGCTTTTCTCACATTTCCGTGCTTAGAGCTGCTCTGTCAAAGCTCAGTGGCACAGCGTGGCTTGCCTCACCTTGGTTCTGAAGCCCAGACCTCCTCTTTTATCCTCTGCTTTTTGGAGAGTGCCCATGGTCATCTTTTAATCTCTTTTAAGGACCCACACTGTCGCTCCACCTGCTGTGAAATCCCACCACTGCCCAGCCCTCACCCTTCCTTTGCTCAGGTAGCTTCATCTTCCAAGCACCTCTTAGCCCACAGCCAACTAAAAACACATTCAATTGCAAACTTCTAGAAATAAGCACCTGTGCTAAATCACCAGCACATAAGAGGTGGGCTTGGATCTGCACCAAGCGTTGGAGAGGGATGGACATCTCACCCACTGTGTGCTGTGTCTGGAGGATGAGGTTTCTGAGCAGCTTTCCATCCTCCTCCTGCGAGTTTTGTTGACATGGACAGGATAAATGTTGGATTTTGTTTTCTGGTGGGTCTTAAAAAAAAAATAAAAAAGAGCTAACAGAAAAAAAACCCTTCAAAATGTTGAGAGTACAGCTATCTGACCATTTAACCACACTTTTCTCAGCAACAAGCTCTTCACACACCTGGACATGCAGGAAGGGCAGTGGTGTGGGACCACAATGACGTTCAACATCTTCCCACCTCCTGTCACTGGGCCACTATGCCTTCCTGCCTGAGTCACACCAACACTTGCTATAAAGCTTCTTACTGTGGCTGTGGGATCACAGAATATCCCAAGTTAGAAGCCATGAGGAGCTGCAGCCGCCATGAGGCCTCTCCACAGCCTTCTTTGCTCTGGGCTCAACAAACCCAGGGCCCTCAGCTGCTCCTCATCCTCTAGACCCTTCCCCATCTCCGCAGCCCTCCTTTGGATGCTCTCTGATAGCTTTCTGTTCTTTAAAGTAGTGGCACCCACACCTGTGCCCACGCTCGGTGCCAGCTCTCCCCACGCAGGAGGATGGCAGTGGTGTCCCTGCACAGCCGTCTCGTGTCCCTTGGTTCCCTGCCCCTCCTGCCCAGCCTGCCGAGGCAGACTCCTGTAAATATTTGCTCAAGGGAGATCCTCGCAGATAAGAGAGCTGGGAGGCTTCTCGGGGTGACCGCAAGGGTAGGATTAGGGCTGTCTGGCGAGGGATGGGCCCTATGGGAGGTGGTTTCCATGGGGAGCAGGAATCCGGCTCTGCTGGTGCCTGACCATCCCACGGCATCCCACCGGAGCAGAGGCACGGTTAACCCTTGGAGAGGAAGGGCTTTGTGGAGCCGTGTGTGATGGGGCTGGAGAGCAGCCCCTCGTGGTGCCACCTCAGAAGAAGAAGAGGAGTCCTGCACGCCATGCTGGTGCTCACAGAGCAAGGACAGCCTCTGCTGTGTGCTCGTGCTCACCTCGCAGCCGCTGAAGGACAGCACGCTTTCGGTACCGTGGAAAAAGAGCTCGGAAGAAGAAAACCTAACTGTGCTCCTTCACCCCCACCCTTTCTTCTCTTTAGTTTTGTTTGAAGTCAAGGACTCTCCCAGGCAGAACCTGCCCTCTCCCGTTTTCACAGCCCGCCCTGTCCCCCAGGCTGCTGGTGACAGCGGTGATGCGGAGCAGTGCCACCCGCTATGGGGAACAATGTGGCTTTGAGGTTCCTGGGTGTGCAGGGGAGGGGAACGGGTGCGAGCTCCCCTCCATCTGTAATCCCCTTTTAATTGCTATACAAACACAAGCGAGCAGTGATTTCCATGGATCCACGTAGCAGCTCATTACACGCTGAACGTGTTTTCTGAACATTTTAACTGAAAAAAAAAATACCAAAAACCCAAACAAAAAACCAACAAAACAAAACAATCAACCTGCCTTTTTCTCAGGTGGGACTAACATACACCCAGTTTCCAGCATTTCAGCAGAGACGCTATAATTTACAAAGCATCACTAATGCCAACAAACCACTAACGCGGGCATAATTAAATTAAAAACACAAAGCAAAACCCTGTTTGCTCCTGGAAACGAACGCATTCATATGAACAGTCCCAAACCCAATTATACCACTTTTCCCCTACTGATAAATGAACACAGCATGAGCCACGTGCACTGAGCAGCCCCCGCTTTCGATGGTCATACACACAACATTCCCCAGGCTCCAGTCACCAGCTCTGTAAATCACTGCTGCACCAAAATCAATGAGGCAGGACGGATGCCAGGCAGCTGCACATCCACCTCAGCAATTCTGCAGACAAACTTTTCAGGTATCAAAATACGCTTCCAAATTTCAGACCTCTGGGCAGACATGGAGCTGTGGAGATAGCCTCTAGGTTATGCAACTAGAGATCAGGTTTTTTGGCTAAGAAAGAGACTTCCGTGCGTTGCAGTGGGCTCTTAAAGTCCCAGCCCAAGTCAAAATGTTTTCTGTTATAGGAGCTGACCCAAGTGAAGATTGGAGAAAGAAGTATTATCTTCCTGGAAGTACTGATAGCACAGTTTGGGGATTCTTTCTAGCTTAGCACACAGTCTCTCTGCCCATGCACATCCTGTGAGCTGCAGGTTGCAAGAAAACGTGGCCCAGAAAGCAGCACGGCAGCAGAAGGCACTGAGGACCACGATTCCAATGAGATGCACTAACACCATTCTGCATAAAAATACCTTGTGTTTCATCCCAAACAGCTTGGCCATCAATAGGATGAGAGATAAACACCAAGATTTGGAGTGGAAGGCAGATGTGCACGTGTATTTGCGTTTTTCTACGTTTATATTAACTTTCTGAGAACCTGAAAATGCACATGAATGTGGAGAGAAAGCAAATAGATAAGTCCAAATTGGTGAGGACTTTTTTTTCTGTAAACACATCCTCATCCATCTCAGGTGTCACAGTGACCTGTTCAGGGCAACCAGCTCTACTGGAGAGCCTCGTGTCCTTATTCATCCACTTCCACAAAGCTCTGCTCTCAAAGTTACCACAATTCTTCAGTAGCAGCCCGTGCTGATGCAAGGCATGGTAAGGGTCCATGTTGCATGCCTACTTCATCAGCTCAAGGTTTTTCTCAAGGGGAACACAATTTTGTTTTAAAAATTTAAGCATTGTAGGAAATGGCGCACAAAAGCTGAGTAAAGCACTCATTAGGTTTGCACAGGTAGCTATCCAGAGGGCAGAGATTTGAAGCCCAGGGATACACATGCCAGACCATCCATTTTCAAAGGTGACACGACCAAACACTGACTCATAAAGCAAAACTGAAGCTGAACAGCTGTCCCTGCACCCTTGTGCCTAGGGTCCCTCGGAGGCAGGACTGAAACCTTGGGTCTTCACCCACCCCATGGCAAGACAAGAACACGAGGCCAGGCACAAGGTGTGCCTTTCCACTTGAATTATTCCACTCAGATGCTCCAGAAGAAGCAGAGGGCACACCTACTTTCATGAGTCACTAGGGAAAAGTCATTGCATGTATGGCCTGTGTGATGCCAAGCTAAATGTTTGTATCCAAGAGCTGTTCCTTGGGCTCTGTAGAAACACTCCTGAGCAGCCAGGAAGATCAATATAACAAAGCAGAGAGGGCACATCACTTACTGACACAGGCTCTCACAGTTAAGGATGCAGCTGGCGTGTTATTAAAGGGGAGATGTTGGCTACCTTGCAGGAAGTCTAAGAAAAAAGCCGTCATCCTTTCCTAATGCTGCCGAGGGAGTCTGCTGCAGAGGGACACAGAGTCCCTGCTTGTAGGCATGCCTTTCACACACATAAAGTCAATCAAAAACTTCCAATAACTTCCGATAAGCCAGTAATTACCTCCTGGTGAGTCACGTCTGCCTCGCCGTGCCTTGGCAAACAACTCTGTTCATTGGCTTTGTCATATGGACTATAAACTTATATTGGTTATACCATAAAATGCCTGATGCTCCAAACTGAGAGCAAACCGTGGTTGCTGTCATCCTTATGTACTTCTATGGGTTTCATGGAAAACTGCTAAAAAGGAGAAGTACTGAATCACTGCATATCATGAATCCACAATCCAAATTGTAACTGTTAAGTCACATACGGAGGAGCTGAGGCCTCAGTCTCAGCATGCTGAAGACCTGCACACAGGTTCACTGCGCTGATGCAAAGAGCAGCACTGATCCCTACTGTACAGCAACCAGCTTATTCTGAATGACAAAAAGCCAGCAGAAACCGTGTTAGCACTTCAAAGGTCTGACAGCAGGTACAGAGGATGAATAGCAACGTATCTTCAGCTATACTCCACAAGAAAGACTATCCTGAAACAAAACTCACATGCTGCTCCCAAGGAACCAGAGACACAACGGGGTCTGGGCTGTCCACACCTCCCGTGGGCTCCAGCGTGGTTCCTTCTCTCCCTTTTCTCAGCAGATGAGGTTTTTAAGGTTGACTCAGAGCCTACACTGATACACCGTTCCCCTGCACATTTCCATTCATAAGCTACCGAGCTGGTGATTTTAAAAGCCATAACTAGTCATTTTCTGACACCTGTTTCGCTCACGTGTCTGTTATAATTTCCCCCACCAAACATGCAGAGGTGACAGCAGTGAAACGACAACTTGCTGCTTGGCAGCACCGTGCATAGAGCAGCTCTAGGGCTACAACAGCAGGGAAAGAGAAGAACAAATCTAAGCACTTCTGCACTATCCCAAAGCAGGCAGCGTCTTAATGTTGCAGGAACTCAGGAACCCCTCCCTTCCCAGCAAATTCTTTCCTTTTTTCCCTTTTATTTCTTTATTTTCTGACTTAAAGCAAGCCCAAGCTTACAGAATGTGTTTTGTTGCTCCATCCCGGCGAACCAAGCACATCCCTAACCACAGAGGCTTCACCACAGACGTTGACGGCACATGTTTCATCGCTGGGATGGTTCAGGGCTGTGTAAAGTAAATACAACTGACAATGTAATTGATGTGGTTGGTTTTTTTTTTCTTTTCTTTTTTTTTTTTTCCTCTGGAGTCAAGAGAATTCTGTTTGTCTGGGTTTGAATGTCAGATTGCTGCAGCTCATTTCAACGGCGTGTTATCAAATTCCTTTCTTTAAGGTAACAGGGTGCAACCAAATCATGGCTAAGAGGATTACTGAAGATGATGTGTGGCACCTGAGCCTAAATTAAATTCAGGTGAGGGTGAACAAAAAAAAACACAACAACCTCAAAACTTCATCTGCTGACCAGATATCCACAGAGGATTCACTGTTTCCTCAAGAACAGCCAAAACCCAGTGCCAGGTGCCAACAGCAGTCCATATGAATCACATCTGATGTGAAGTTGTAGAACACAGTGTTGGCTTGCTAAGTTCCTGCTTGATAAGTCACCAAGCCAGGGAAAGGCAGGAAGACTTCCTCATCATTCAGCATCTCCTGACATGGGATTTTTGAGCTGCAGCACATTTCCCTTGGAGCACCACACGGGCAGGATGGACTGACTGGACAGGAATAGGGCCCAGAAGTCCCTTTCCACCTGCAATCTGTCACATAACCTGGGTGATTCACTTATTCTGGCCTTTTTCTCTGAAAACGGATGTAAAATCTCTTAGTGGTTAACATCTAATACTGGCCAGTGAGTCTGGATACCATGGTGATGCGACGGTAGGAGATACAGGACAAAAGAAAGATGCTAAATAGAGGAAGGATTCAGCCCAAAGAGAAGCACATTTATGGAAAATACTGAGGGATGCCAGCAAAGAAGCAGCAGAACTATCAACTGATATAAACCGTTGCTGATGAGGGGATTTTTTCATTGTCTACTACGCAGACAATCTGAGCCATGAAGAGATAGCTGGGAAAAGGGGAAACAGACAGGATTTACAGAGAAAGGTCTTTGTCCCCTGACTGCCTTTGGAAACAAGGGGGCATGTTGGCCAGAGACACGTGGTTTCAGGACTTGAATTTACTATGATCTGAAAAGGAGAGAGCTGTGGATGAGGAAGGAGATGTTAATTTACTCTGAGGCTAGCAGAGACCCACCCATGAAGTATCGGGTTGGTTTTCTGAAGGGATTAAGGCGTCCTCACCCTTTTGGGAATTCTCTGTGTTGTTTTCGTTGCTGTCATCCAACAAAGGTGTGGCAGCAGAGAGGTCACAGGAGAGGTGAGCAATGTGTAGAGCACTCCGCTTCCCCCAGGATGGAGCAACACGTAGTAACCAGACCAGGTGAGTCACAAGAAGGGAAAAATGATAGGGAAGACTTCACTGCAGCACAGGAATTTATGCCAGTGCTTCCTGATCAGAGCTCTGTCCTTTACAAGCAATTTTAGTAGTTACTGCATTCTATACATCTTGCTGGTTTCAGTAGTGTAGGCCACAGAAGAAGGAAATCAAGCTCTTTTTCAGAGGAACAGCCTGCAATATGGCTTTGCAGGGGATCAACTTAACCTATCCTTCCTGCAGGGCTTAGGTCTGGTGTGGCTCTTCCCCATATGGGAGGCCATGGTTGCAGAAACAGCCTTCCCCCAGCACAGAGTGCCAGGGCCAGTGGAAAATCATTCCTGAAGACAAGTACAATTAAGTTATCTTCTACAGACAAACTCCTACCCACGCAACTTGAAGTTACAACAATGATGTCCAAGTTCTTATTGGTACCGGCAGGTAGGGCTGCTTTTTGTGGCTTCATAAGGTGCAGAGCAGCCATTAAGAGAAAAACGTTCACTCAGAAAGTAGCACAGCCCTAGAATAGGTCACAGGAAAGGGAATGACATCTCTGTTCACAGCAATGAGCAAGATTTGAATAGACAAAGCCACAGCTGTGCTGTTCTGGTGTTGGAGACAGTCCTGTCAGGTGGGAGGTTGGACCACAGGCCTCCTGAGGTCTGCTGCCACCATCACTGCTTTGAGATCTTGAGGGCAGAAATTAAGCAGAGGCAGCATAAAGAAAAAAATCTTCCTCATTTAGACACCTTGTGTTATTTTTGCAAGCCATCAAATATGTATCTGCAAGCAAGTAAGGACAATGCCATGCGTAAATGGGCAAGCACAGCGTGGGCTGCCAATTCTCTCACGTCCCTCCCGGTCTCATACTGGGAAGCAATGGGAGCAGAGGAATACAGAATTGGGATTTAAGATTTGCAGCCATTATCCTCTTTTGACCTCCTCCAGGGAAGCTTTTTACATGGCACTCAACGAACTAAGAGATTTCATCAGGAAACTGTAGGAACAACTTGTTTCAAAGCACAAGATGACCACCCACTCTCCACTGCCCTGCTGCCCCCATGTTGATGCTTCAGATAATGCCTTTTTGTAACTTTCAAAGATGCTCTTTTTCTGAGGCCATCAAAAAGCCACACTCAAAGCCTTCACATGACAGGGAAAGAATGGCTTTCCGTATGAGATGATACATGCAGCAGCTAGTGACTGGGCACATGCTTGGTTGTCAGCAGCTCTGTGGATGCCACTGGAAATGGCTGCGGGATTTTTAAGGGCACATCAAATTGATTTGGATCTGTTAAAACCTAACGCCTTGAGCTCCATCTGTGTTTCAAGTGTCCCTGCTGGAGGAGCAGAGGGAAGAACAAACACAAGAAGAGAACAGGATTTTCCTTGCCTTATCCCCACTAAGTCTGTTTGTTTAAACAAGATGGGTGGAACCGAAGCCATGCATGGGTGAAACTAAAAGGAGCCAATGTATGTGCCTGACTACTTCATACCAGCACGTTTGCAGAAACACATTTCCTTGCAACACAAAAGCCAATGGAGTCCTGACAAGTTCTGCTTATCACCGAAGCCTTATTTTAGCCGTTAAATTTTGCCTTTTTCCTCATCATTATTTTACTTCTTCCTGCCATTGGTATTCCAAGCAGTAGGTTTACTCTCCTCACGTCACACACTGCCTTTTAAAATAGCTGGTATGGGGTGGGGATCACCTGTCTGAGCCAGCACTCAAAGGTAACGCCCCGATCTCATCAGGATTTTTCTGCCTTTCCTCATGGCTCTGCCCAAGAAGAGGGCAGGCGGGTCTGTATCTCATCCTCTCCCGAACAGTTCACAAGTCAACAGGAGACATTTTCTCAATTAAGAGTCAGTCAGCATTGCTTCAACACAGCCCCAGAATGCTCCATCACTACTTGCACGTGCCTGCGCAGCACATCCCACTCTGCTGCTGAACAACCTCGCTCCCATCGCCAGCACCGTGCAGAGCTTCACAGTACTGTGTGCATGAGACATCAGAAAACCAGGACTAGAGTGGAGGAAGAGTTTGGAAACACGTCCTCAGTGAGTAAACATTCCTTTCCCTAAAACAAAACCAAACCTAAAACAACAACAAAACAATTTATTCACACTCTTTGGGAGATGCTAATTAAAGTTTCCTTTAAAATACTAGCAGACACGAGTGTGGGCTGTAACAGGAACATACTGTGAAGTGACAGGTCTGCAATAATCCCATGCCTCAGCCAAGTCTAATTCATTCTGATCACACACAGGTCCGAAAATCCAGGGAGGCTCTCGGAGCAAAAGCATGTGCACTTGTGGGAGGTGCAAGAAGTGGCTGTGGAGCTCCGGAGGTGCGAGAGCGAGAACAGGTGTGAGAGCAAGGGTTAATAAATGAGGGGTGCTGAGGAGCCTGGATCTGCAGCAAGCAGGAGGAGAGCTCTTCCTGCTTGGCTATGGCGGTGAAACGCCAAACATTTACAGCGCGGCAAGGAAAAAAAAACACCCAAACATAAGGGCAACACTGCAACGAAAATTAGTTGGTTCTGGTGATGCCATGTTCCAGCCAAGCTGCCTATGGGCAAGGCAACACCAAAGCATTTGTGCCCAGAGAGGTACAGGGTGTTGAGGAGAGGGGTGAAGGGCAGAGGCTACATCTCCATGAGCGTGGATCCACACAGTGCTTGTTGAGATTCATAGATACATTAGTATTCCATGCTGGGTAGGAAAAGCTACCAAACAGGATGAATACTTGTGTTCTTTAGATGTCCCTTCCTAACTCATGGGTCTCTATTCCTGACAGATTGAAGAGTTATCTCTATGAGGGGTTTAATAAAAAGTGCAGAACACCAACACCTCAGCCCAGAGGTGTCAGCGCCCGTATCTTGAGTACGCAGACACAACATGATGGCTGCAAGGCCCAGTGCTGTCCCATGTGGCTGCCAGAGCCTCTTGCCTCCCTGGGTAGGGGCTAGGCTCTGCATTTCCCACATACATACTCAGGAATGTGCCTCCTGAGCCTTGCACAGCAAAAATCCAGCATCTACGCATCAGAGCGCTGGGCCTGCCCTCACCAGCATGGAGCTAAAGCACTGCAGAATCACTGACTGAGGCTGCTGAGATGGAAAGAATACACCCAAAAGATGCTGAACAGTGGGGTAAGACACAAACCTCTCTGTGGGTCTGCAGAGTAAAAGGGAAGAAAAATTCACCACGAGTTTGCCAGCTTGGAGATCACGCATGCAATGCCTCAGTCCTGCATCTTTTCACTAGGGAAGGCGATGAGAAGAGAAACACTGGGTGTCACAGGAAATCATGTCACTCATTTCCTGCAGCCAGCACCTTGTATTTATTTTAATCCCATCTTTTTTTCCCCTGCTATGCTTGTGCCCTGGGAAAGCATTGGATTTCACCAGGATCCCACCTGCGCTCACTGCAGCACTTCTCTCCCAGGCAGGCTTTAATTAGACGGGGCCAATAAACCATATGTTAAATGAGTGATTTCACTTTTAATTACATTTTCCAAAACATAATAAATAGTTCCAATTAAAGGGAACGTGAAGGAGACACCAGGCAGGCGCTCTCTGGTGTCACATCGCTGCTTACAGCCACGGAGCACCAATTGCTTTCCAGCTTTGTCCGGTGCTGGTGCTGTGAGACCTGGCCTGCGTTCCCTCCATGCCTGCTGCACGTGGCTGCACATGCCTCTGGTGTGACTGCTCCTCTTTTCACCAGCCCAGTATTTTGTTGGGCCCCAAAAATTAATGAAAGGCACACACATCCTTAGAAGCAACAAACCCAAAGTGGCTTGCAGCCCCCAGTCCACACTGCCCTGCAACTCAGTTTGTGCTCTTATGATGCATCAAAGCACCCTCAGAGCTTTCAATGGCAAAGTCTCATTCATAATTTTTTCTTACACTTGTGAGATCCCCACCACTTCCTGAGAGATGAATGCATACAGATCCTAAAAACTGACCCAACAGATGGGAAGTAGTATAATGAAGGAGCATTACTTCTTGCTGAATCTCAAGTCTTCCTCTTGAGCCTCTGAAGAGCAGGAAAACAAGGTCAGCATAAATAATTTGGTGTCCCAAAGCTGTTTAACAAAAACACCCCTATATTTAGCAGACTGCTGCTCAGCCATGCTCGTGCTGACACTTCCCTAATTGGGGAGCAAGAACTCGAGGGTTGTTGCTCTGCACCAAGCAGGATTTCTGGCCAGAAACCTACATCAGATCAAGTGTCACATTTGCTGGAATTTGACTTTTTTCCATATTAGGAATCTCTTTAAGTTGATGTGTAGCACTGAAAAATAAATATTAGTGGTTAATGTCAAGTAGGAACTGCAGCCCTAAGGGGAATTCTTCTTAAAAGCTTGGTTAGATCCGTATCAGATGTGTGTGCTTACATACCTCGTGGTCTTTGGTTCACAGGGGCTGCCACCTACAAAAGCCAAATAAGCCTCTTTCTTTTCTGCCACCAGGTAATGGCAGTCAGTGATAAAGACCAGGGCTGTTCCTGAGAAAACTCGGGCTCTCAGTTTAGCACACAAAAAAGAAGAGGAGAAAGAAGGGCACAGGCTCTTTAGCAGGGTCTGCTGTGATAGGACAAGGGGAAATGGATTCAAGCTAAAGCAGAGGAGATTTACACTGGATATAAACAAAAAGTTTCGTGCAATAAGGGTGGTGAGGCACTGGCACAGGTAGCCCAGAGAAGTAGTGGGTGCCCCATCCCTAGAGACACTCAAGGTCAGGCTGGACGGGGCTCTGAGCACCTGATGGAGCTGTGGGTGTCCCTGCTCACTGCAGGGAAGTTGTACTGGATGACCTTTAAGGATCCCTTCCAACTCAAACCATTCTTTGATGATATAGACATGGTGACTGGGAATGGGCTGATCCTGTGGCAGAGAGCTGCCATCAGCATCAGGGGATGAGATGGTTTCCCTCTCATGCATGTCTGTGCACATCAGAAGACACATCTCTAAGCATGGGCTCTTATTTGCACCCAACCCCCCTGAAATATATTGTCTTTTCAACCTGAACAGATTTTAACTTATCCAAGAAGTTTGCAACTACACCTATAGCTTATAGTTATATATCAATATAAGGGCAGGTACAGTACACATCTCCAGAAGATTCTGGCAACAGGGAGATAGGATTTCAAGGCCAGGCTACTTTCAGTGTCCCTGAATTATAGTACTGCACTTGGATGTGGTATTTTTGGGTCTCATTCTAAGAAGCAGCACGTGGAGAAATGCCTTCAGGTACAAAAGTGCTGAGTTACACACCTGCACACATTTCTGAAGGACAGGCCCCATCGACTTTTGAATCTCTACCTGAAAAACACCTCCATATTTTATAACCATCTGTTGCATGTCTGACTAGCTTCAGATTTACAAAGTGGTTAAAAATCCAATTATTTTGCACATTAGGAAAAAAGAAGTGCACAGCTCACATTAGGTGTAAAACCTCATAGTCAAAACCAATTTTTTAGCAGATGTGAACAGCTTGATTGAGATACGTGGCATAAATGTTGCTTAATCAGTGACAATGGTTAAATGCTCTTAATCACATTTTAACCACCTGCTTGCAAAGTTACATTAAGTGACTACAGAATGCACAAATGCCTGAAGATTATGTTTTTCTAGTAATAAAGTCAGTTTTTTTGTTCTGGTTTCACACATCACCTTATTAAATTGGTCACTCAGCTGTCCTTTACCTGTTTGGGAAAGCATTCCTCCAGGAACAATGCACCCTCAGGCTTTCTTCTAGTTATGTTGCACTGTAACCTAAACTGGCCCAAGATCATCTCTTTCCCTGGAGATGTATTTAAACGTGAAGTTTTCAAACTTCAGTTGCAGTACTACATTAAAATGCATGTCAAAACGTTGTGAATGCACAGCTCATGTATAGTTCCCATATTAAACAGCTGCAAAATCCTATCCATCTGCAGCAGCTGGGCACCTCAGATGCTCAATCTGGGTTTGTTTCATCACATCCCATGGCTGGTGCACATCTATCAGCACCCATCTACCCATCCAATTCCACCAACATTTCCTTGCCAAGAGATACTGAAAGTTACCTGGTCTTCGCTGTCCTTTCCAGGGCAGAAGGAAGAAAAATGTTGGCCCGGTATCTCCAGTTGCTGCAATCAGAAGATGATAACAATGTTCTTTTTGCATTTTCCCCGTGGCAAATGTTTGAAAATGTCTTCCTGAATACTGTGGCCTCAAGATGTCAAAGCTGTCTCCATGCCTGGTGTCCTCCCAGTATGGTCCCTGGAGGCCTTTGCAGAAGCAGCAGAAGGAAGCAGAGAGTTTTCCTTTCCACGACTCTTCATCTCCTGCAGAGAACACACTGTTAGTACCGTTAATGTTCCTGCTCTCCAAGGGAAATCCCGTCCTCAGCTCCATCAGTGAAAAGAGCAGGATTTGACAGGGCAAGTGGAGAACCATGGTCACCCGAGTCAGGCAGGACTGCAGGCAGCCATTTTCTTCCCAGCTCCGATGGCTTTCAGCTGTCACTACACCTGGATCTAAGTCAAACGTGTGCTTATCCTGCTGAGCAAAGTTATTTCAGCTTCTACAATAAATCAAGGGCATTAGCAAAGCCTTTCACAGGCTGCAATAAAGAACCATCCTGTATTTAACACGCGCCAATTTCCAGCTGAGATTGAGCATGCTCTCTTTTAATTTCCACTGCTTAATTGTGAGCCAAGCCCTGGCTGCCCCAATCACCTCCTGGTGGGATGGAGAGAGCCCACAGCATTCTGAGCACTGGGCCCAGAAAGCTCCAGCATCCCCTGGGCATCCCTGTAGGTGTGAGCTCACCTGAGTTGCCTGTACCCATTTCAGTAAAAACTAATTCTTTTTGGACATCTTTTGACATGGTCCCATGCACCAGGGACAGCTCCAGATGTTCAGTGGCAAATGGAACTTCTGTGGACACCGTTTGAAGTAGTATTGTGAAACTCTTTCCAGCCAAAGCAGCTGTTTGTACATGTTTACCCCTCCCTACGAGTCTCACGTTGTGGAGCCGTGATCATTCGTTGGTGCTTCCCATCAAGTTAGGTTGGAAAGTCCGGGAACGCTTTCAGGGAGAACAATTAGTTCTGCACACGTTGAATAAAGGCAGAGAAAAATTCTTCATTAGCAATCTGACACCAGCTATGAAGAGTCATGAAAATACTCTGCAGCTCTGAAAAATGGTGACTGATACACCTTCAGCTGCTGCCGCAAGAGGATGGCAAACGCTTCCCTTACAGGATGGTGGCACAGTCATATTCTGGCTCAGAGCCGAGTATTTTAAATGAGTACAGAAATCTACTGCTCGAAATAAAATTACATACGAAGGACTGAGGAGAGTGGTGACCTTTTTGTGTCTGTTTTTTTTCTGTGAAACTCAGTGAAGTTTATTGGAGGCAACTTCCTGCATTCACGGAAAGCTACATTTCTTTGTTAATACCCCAATAAGTCTGCAGTACAATGTCAGAGCCAGAGCTGCTTTTAACCATTTCCTTTCAGATAAATGCAATCATCTGCTCCAATGCACTTATCATAAATCAGATGAAATCTTTTGTCAGTCTCTTCAAGGGCTTTTCCCCAGCGCAGAAGGAACAGTCACATAACCAACTGCTGATAGCGGAAGATGTGGACTTTGAATAGGTTGCTTCCAAGTCCTAACTCCATAGCACTAACTTTAATTGACAGATATTTTCCACCTGCTCCTCTAAAATTTTGTATGAATATACAGGAGATTTCCACTGTGAAGTAGCTTTCGACGCCATATGGAAGAAAAAGTTATTCCCATTTCAAAGTTGAGTTTGCGAGACCAAGAGAAACAGCTTGTTGACACTTGAAAACTGACTAGAAGAGCTTTTTTGGGTGCTCTTAATACATTTTCTTATTCTAGCTTAAGTCAAGTTAAAATAAGTCAGCACTTATTCCAGAGTATGTGTGCTATTATAGTTTGCACTGAATACATCAGTTATAATGGATGTGCTTCCAGATATAGGTGAGGAGTCCTCAGGCTCTCAGAGACAAAGGTTACACCTTCACTGACTTCACTGGGTCAAGCTGGTGAGAAGGAGACTGAAGGGCTGCAACCCTGAGCCTTAACAGAGCTTCCACAGTTCCCACATAAGAACCTGAGCATGGAGTGGATGGAGATGCTCTTTCCATTGTGAACAGGCAGGAAAAACTGCTTGTCCCAAGACAAGACAGCAGCCTTTCAGTATCTAGAGGGGGGCTACAGGAAAAAAGGGCACAGATGCTCTAGCAGTGTCTGCTGTGATAGGACAATGGGAAATGGTTTCAAACTAAGAGGGGAGATTTAGACTGGATATAAGGAAAACATTATCTGCAGTGAGGGTGATGAGGCACTGACACAGCTTGCCCAGAGAGGTGGTGGGTGTCAAGGACTCAAGGTTGGGCTGGACGAGGCTCTGAGCACCTGATGGAGCTGTGGGAATCCCTGCTCGCTGCAGGGGAGTTGGTCTAGATGGCCTCTAAGGGTCCCTTCCAACTCAAATGATCCTATGATTCTAGGATCCTTTGAGCATCACGCCAAAGGGTGGGCGCCCCAGCTCAACAAACAGAACAGGAAACCTTTGGCAGAGGAATGTTGAAGATGGAGGCACCCCTCATCTCACCTCTCCATAGCTCTGTGCTCCTGGGATCTCGTCACACTTGACCTTCCCTCCTCAACCTGGCACTTCAATCTTTCAGTTTAAGAATTTGAGCAGGATAACTCTCTTTCCCTTGAAAAGAAAATGAAAGATGCTGTAATTCAGTATCTGATTGGCTAGAGCATTTTTGACAAATATGAGATCTAATTGCAACCTCTGAATGAGGATCAGATGCATCTTTTCTGCTCATTGAAAAAGTGAAATTATCACTCAAGAATAATTCATCCAGGAGAAAAGGTAACTTTTACCACTCAGCCATCATCACTCAGCGAGACTTGAAGTTCTCTGAAGATAACAACTTGAACATAGGCACTCATCATCCAGGCAAATTATGATGAAGTTCACAGAACGCTGAGAAGCTCAAAGCTGCCTGACAAAATGAGCAAGACTTGGCTGCACAAATCCCTAGCGCTCTTGTACATCCCAGCTACATCTTATCACAAAACCACCCCATGGAGGCTGTGAGCACCTTGTGGGTTTCTAGCACGCAGGGAAGACCCTCCCCACCAGCACAGCACCCAGGTTCCCACCCACATCCAGGCTCTCCTTGGGAAGCCTCCAGTCCTTACATCCCACCTCGTGTGGACTCAACCCCTGCCTGAAGCCAGGCACTGGCATCTGCCACACAGCTGCAATCACTCCTGTCACAAGAGGAGGCTCCAAACCTCACCAAGTGTGAACAGGACAGCTGTAATAAAGCACTGACATTAGAAACCAGTCACTCCATTTATGATTCTGGAGAGGCAGAGTAACTATGGGTACCCAAGGCAAGCTTACATCTCAGAGTCAAATCTCAGACTAGTTCTCATCTTCCTCCCTACATAAACTTGCTCTCTTTTTCTAAGAGAACAAATGGGATGCAAACAGGCTGGGGAAACCCATCTTGTGTTTGTGTTTCTTTGGCCCATCTCCCTGCCTGGAGGGACTTGCAAAGTATCAGCACTCAGACCTGGCTGCAGTTCTCTGTAGTTTACAGCTACAAATGTTGCTGGCTCTCATGGACATTTTGGGAAGTGGGAGAGACTCACAGAATGGGGAGATATCACTTGTATGTTAAGGGAGAGGAGATAGCAGTTACTGAGAATGTACAGAGCTGTATGCTGGGTGTAAAGATAGTCAGAGGATAGATATATAGATTCACAGAACCATAGGATAGCTTTCAGTTGAAAGTGAACTTAAAGCCCATCCAGTTCCAACCCCATGCCGTGGGCTGGATGCCTCCACCAGATCAGGCTGTCCAGGACCCCATCCAGCTCAGCCCTGAGCACCCTCTGGGGATGGGGCACATGCACAGCTTTTCTGGGCAGCCTGAACAAGATGTGAATGCTACAGACAAAGCAGTGAAGGTGGTGCTGGGTCTGGCTTGAGGAACTCTACT
The DNA here is from genome assembly GCA_013399175.1 of Odontophorus gujanensis. Taxonomy (NCBI): domain Eukaryota; kingdom Metazoa; phylum Chordata; class Aves; order Galliformes; family Odontophoridae; genus Odontophorus; species Odontophorus gujanensis. Next base: position 534,615 of record VXAB01000680.1, read on the forward strand.
AGGTTTCCATGACAAGGTTTTGGGAGTAGAAGTGCTTCTGAGAAGAGACCAGGAGCTGCCCCATGATAGATAAGAGCCAGTTCCAAGCCACGTGTCTCAATTTCCCCTTAGATGTCAGACAAAGCATGTCCCCTGACTACAATAAGAGAAGCTGAGAGAGAAATGAGCCAGCAACAAACCGAACAAAATCACAGAATCATAACGGTTGGAAAAAACCACTAAGATCACCCAGTCCAACCATCAAAATGGAGCACAGGACACCAGTAGACAGCAAAGGGGACCTGTGGGATGGCCCCCAACACCAGCACACAACCAAAGGCACCAGGCATTCACAGGCAGGGTCCAGTGGAGCAACAAGTGGTAAGCTCAGCTGCAAATTACTTAAGGACACATCGCACACACAGGCATGGGAGGGAACACAATTTTTCTGCCACTGAGGGTATTCCGTGAGAAATTACAGGTGTGTATTTCATGCCCAGAGAGAAGAAGAATTATAGTCATAGAATTCCTCAATTAGGCCAACTGCTCATCCAGGTGGCAAAAAAAAAAAAAATAATCCTGCTTGACAGGCTGACACCTAAAATCAGAGGAAGGTTCCTGGCCTAAGAACAGCCCTCTCCAGAAGGGCTACATCTGAGGGAGGTAAAAGGAAGCTCTTTGATTTAGAAAAGACTTTTTTCTTATATAAGAAGACAAATCACATGGATCTTCAGAACAGCTGCATAATGTGTTGGACACTGTAATGTTGGGGGTTTCCACGGTACAACCAGAAGAGACTCATTTCTGTGCTATCTGCATACACATAGAAATAATTTCCCACCCAAAGACACTGCAAGAGCATTAGAATAGCATTTGGAGGCCTGAAAATGAATCAGGGCTTCAGTTTTTCTTTTCATTTCCATGTAGCAACACTTTGATGTACCTGGAAAATATTGCATCACCAGAATTTCATTTCCCCTTTTGCTTCTTGGGTAACATCTCTAGAGGCAGGGAAACACTAGACAGCAAACGGCACAGAGAATTACAAACATGAAAGAAAGCAAAGTCACAGGCAGCAACTGGGCTTCTGTTACTTTGTGCTTTACTTCTGTGATGAGTAGAAAGGGAAGAGACAGAAAAAGCCCTTACATCAAAAATTTGAGAAGTCCAGACCCTTAAAACTGCAGCAGGTTTCAGCCCCTGTAGAACAAAGCATCAATTCAAGCCAGCCACAGGCTAATCTGCTATAACCTGCAAACTTATTTGTCTAGTTACTTTGGCGAGTGTCAAATATAACAGCAAGGCAGCATCACAAGCACCCACTTTGGTTATCCTGAGCCCTGGCCATTGCAGCTTGAGCACAAATCCTCTTGCAGAGGCTGGGCAGGTGGCTCCAGTCCTCATGCCTTGCAGAAACACTGCTTACTGTGGTGCGACAGAAAACACAACTCAATGGACCACAGCATCCTCTGGGGCACAAGGGAGATCCGTCACACACTGCCAGGACTCACCTCCTCCTCCTGCAGTCCATTTCAGCCTTGTGTTTCTGTGGTTCTAAGTAGTGGAACGGGGTAGCTATTTGTGTGAGGAGGATAGCTGGTACAGTCACCTTTGTCTTTCTAATATATTGGGATATTTCTAATATCTTGGAATGATTTTATTCACGTCAAAAGCCCCATTAAATCAAGCCAATTCTTGTTGGTTCTTCGTTTCTGCGCATAGAAAAGCATCACACGTTTTTGAGATGCAATAGATGGGGCAGCTCCTTTCCTCCCCTTGCACGGGAGCAGGGCTTTTCTCTCATCCCCTGCTTTCCCCATTGCTTTTCATGAAATGCAGCCACATCATTACCTCCTCTTACCCAGGACTGCAATTGTTCACATGGGTGAATTAGCTAACCCCACCCTGTGTGATTTAAGCAACCCTCAGCTATGAATCACCCATTCTTTGGTGAACTTCATGAAATTTGACTGTTTTCTTCCTCTCCTCAATTCAGATTTTTGTGCCCTTGTGTCTATACAAGGGTGGAAAAGAAAGAAATAACAGCTCCATTGCTGCTTTGGAATCCAACATGGCTGCAAAACTCCCAACAGCCAACCCAACAGTTGCCACGTGGGGAAGGGAGTGTGCTTCCACACAGGTGGGTGCCCTGATCAGTGGAAATCCAGCTGTCCACTCACCTGCCAAGTCCAGGCTCTGCCTGGAGGGGCTGCTGCCTTCAGAGGAGGCTTCATCTCACTCCATACTTCGGGACTTGACATCTGTGCACTGCTGGATGGATTACAGCTGCAGCACAGGTGGACCTCTGTCACCCTTAAGGTGATCCTACAGATGATGCATCTATAAAATATCGTAAGCCCACCAAAGCCTTACAATGATGACATGAGGTTTAAAACCTTTACAGTTCTTCACCAGATCTACTTAAACTGGGTCTTTGTAGCTGTCCTTGTGGGACCCCAGACCTGATACAACCTGGTGGTGCCCACGTGGGACAACACTGGTGGTCAAAAATAGGGGTCCAAGTCACATATGAGGACTGTGACAGAGATGGTGACATGAGAGTGGTGTGATGCCTCATGAGACACCTCAGGTGCATTTGGGGGCCAGAGGAAAAATAGCCATTTTATTGCCATTGGACAAATTCAGCCTCAGGAGCCCTTTCACGACTATGAAACAAAAAGTTTCCATTCATTCATTCATTCATTAAATTTAAAAAATAAATAAATAAATACAGAGAGAGAGAGAGACAAAACTGTCCACAAGTTTAACCAAATTCCCAATGTTTCAGCCCAAGTCCTGAGCAGAGTGCCTGATGAGGAGGCCCACATACCATCATAGGAATCATCACACGTGTCCCACTTCCTCTGCTCTTCTCTGCTCACAAGATCTTTATCAGGAGAGATCGCTTATGCTGCGCTGTTTCCTCTTCTTGTCACAATCTCCTGCACAACAGGGATTTCTCAGAATTTTAATGCTTAATAATATATTTGACCTTTTCATTAGCTCTGCTTTTGGTTGGCTGCCACAATAGCTTCATCTCTTTGGGTGGCACACATTGCAAACCAGGTGCAAACATGCAATTCACACGAGAAAATGCTGTAAAAACCAGGTTGAGGCACTCCCCTGTTGAGTTTCAAAGAATTCAGGAGACATTACGATGTGGAAAGTGATACCACCTTGTTTCAGAATGGAAATGGCACCAAGCGTGTCAGAGATGACTAAGTTTCGAAGAAAATAAACACATATTTCTCACTTATTGGTAGAAGTTAGAGAGTTAAATAAAATAGTGCTATTTGGCACTGCTGGAGACTGAGCTCTCATTGGTGCTGAGGCACAAGCAGCAGCATCACAAATGTTACCTGGTGCCAGGGCACCACCACCTCTCACTTCACCCCTTTTGACAGTTCCTGAAAAATCTGCTTAACAGCTTCTTTGCTTGCATCTCTGCTGCCTATTTTCATTCACTGCTATAATGCCCTTATCCTGGATAATCTGAATTTCTCTGACAGCAGTATTTCATGCATCAGTGTATTAAAATGCTTTCCTACAGCCTGCCTTCGGTTCTCTTTTGAAATAGATATTAAGCTAGACTAAATTGAGATACATTTATTGATTCCGTTAGCACTGATTTATACTGATTCAGGTGCTTATTTGGGAGCAAATAAGGCGAATCAGTTTTATTTGGACTACTGCAGCTTCTCATAATAAACCCATTCCACTTGAGAGCGATTTCCTGGCTCTCCTTCCCTCACTTCTGCACAGAGTCAGTCCTTGCTCCATTATTTTGACAAGGACAGCAATGATGGCAACAACTACCTGATGACAACTGTCCAAATTAAACTTTTCCTATCTGAAAAGTTACCCCGTCTGAGCCACACTTTGTCATCTCTGGTCACTTTCCATCTTCTGTACTTTCCCTACAATTCCTGAACGAGCACAGGGTGTCTTTGGACCACAGAAAAGTGCTGCTTTTGGTGAAAGTTTTGGTTAAAATTTACTTGTGTGTGGTACGCAGCTTGAGGTCACACATAAGATGAGTCCAGCAAAACCAAGATGCTCCACACACTACAGCATAAATCTGCTTTGGGCTTTTTGAGTTGTGGTTCCTCAAGCTCTGTACTTGTGGCCATTATTTTAGCACATTCTACTTCCCCGTATGTGCACACAGACCCTCCAGGCTTTCTCTATACTTATGTGTACTTAAATTAAGTGTAGACATGCATTACATCAGGGAAAATGTTTAAATCAAACGTCACATATAGGATATACTAATCATACTGGTTCAGGGCACGGTTGTTGGGTTTGTTTTTCCCCTCTCCGTCCTCCCCCAAAGGAAGTACCAGGTGAGCAGAACTCCTCTGGGTGGAGTAAGTAATTAGGCATGAATTAATTTTAAAGTGACAATGAAGAGCGAGAACATGGGAGGTGACAAGCAAAAAAGATCTGTGACACATGACTGCAACTCAGTACGGCAGCACAGCAAAATCACAGCTCTGCAGTGGCTGAACAAAGCAGGTATTCTCCCTTTTCATCCATGAATGAATACGTGGAAGAACATCTAAGATGACACAGTGAATTTCTCCCTGGGAAGCAGCGGGTGTAAATGGTGATGCTTCCTATGATTACTGAAGTAAGGAAGGTAAATGTAAGAACGTGAAAGGCATGGTGCAATGTAAAGATGCTCATTAACCCATTTGCTTGCTTGTTTCAGAGCTTCCCAAAAGCAAAACCGGTGACAACCCTCACAACTGGATGTCCCCGATTACACCCATCACCTTGGCAGCCAGCACACTGGCCCCTTAAGTTGGTTTCAGAAAGAAAGAAAGAAAACCCCTGAATGAGTCTCACTTCATGACTGCATCTTCAACAGCTCGAGTTTCCAGCAATCCACCCTGGATCTCTGAAGCCCACAATTCAGCCATCTCTCTCACAACTGCCATCGTACCTCGCTGGCAATGCATTACCAAGGCCAACTCTGTCATGCTGCTGCCTTTGTTTGCACACAGATTCTGAGAGAGGAGTGTTTTCCGAGTACACCACATTTTGTAGAACTGAGAACTACCATTCTGATAGATAATGTGAAATAGGAAACTGGACTGATTTCTGCTTAACTACATGTGCTGTATCTCTCCAAGAAACTATCAGAATTAACACCAGCCAGCTCCAGCTGATAAAAAAACATTCTGATAGATAATCGTTTGCTAGGAAATGGCCTAAAAGTACCAGCTTCATTCCAAAAAGATCAACAAACGCCTGCATTGGCTGTACCTGACAGTGGGCTGAGTTCAAACTGAAACCCCAGAGACAAGTATTTCACTGCCTTGATTACCTATATTCAGCCCTTATCTGTTTTTTTGAAGCTCAATAGGCAAGCAGTAGTAGATTGCTATGCTTGCTAAAATATTGATTTCATAGAAATTGCTTTGGATATGGGAAAGAGGTAATGCAGTTATGATTTTTTTTTTTTTTGCTATTATTATTATTTAAAAGGCAAAGTAAGCAAGGTGGCAAGTGTCACAGGGTTCAAAAAGTCATTTTGTCAGGAGATTCTAAAAAAAAAAATTCTCGAAATCCAATGGTGTATCAAGCCCAACCACATCAGTAATACATTCTTAGAGCTCTGTCCATAGATAATTTATCAGCTGATTAGGAATAGAGATTTCTCTGCTAATTATGTAAGCGTGGTAAGCTTGAAGAGTTTTGCACATTAAAAGAAAGGGAATATTAATCATGAATCACCCCCCCACCCCTTGTCCTTACAGCTCTGCTCGACACAAGAAGTTAAGTGGGTCAGGAGAAGGGTTATGGCTGATGCTGCAAGACCAGAGATAAGCCATCAGGCCGTTAGAAGGGAAAGCATTTTATCTACAAGAACAGGCCTGACTTTTGTTCCATCTAGATAAGAACTAGAGCTTCTCTACATAGGAAAACAACCCAAAATAGCTGTCGTGGAGTACCTCTGCCTACATAACTCCCCAGGCAGATACACAGTGTTCTGCTCTGGGAACTTCTTGATCCAGTAGGGAAAAGGATGTGCCAAAGGGTGCAAGGCCCTGACAACAAACAGGAGGATGCCCACAGGGAGCTATCCATTCACCCTTGGTCTCAGTTTGCAGACGTTTTTCCTCGATAATGGAATACGGCTGTGCTAAAGACTGGCAGAAGAATGGGGCAAGCGACTGAAGAAAGGCTTGCACCAGAGGTCTTCCCCATCTAATTCAGGCCAGCTTAGACCTGCACGGGTCTGCCCGAAGTAACAGTTGAAGTTTCCCTGCTCGCAGCACAAGTGTTAAGGAAGTCCCGGTGGTGCAGCAACACATGGGGTGCAATGAAGTGCATGGGTAGCTCTGTCTGCTCCTCAGTTTGGTAGGAGAGGAGAGTTGGAGGTCATAAACCAATCAGCAGTTTCACATGAAGGTGAATGAGCTGGCTAGTGATGTTATCTTCAAAGCCATTCCTTCTTGAAGAGCTTGAGTTCTCTTTTATAACTGACTCTATACGAAGAGAGTCCTTCACCTTTCACTTGTTACATAAAGTCATCTCCCACAAAGCGGCAGCATCCTGCAAGGGTGCATCACACCTGCTTCAGCTTACACACTCCCCTTCCAGCAGACATGACCAGCATAGAAATGGTATTTTAGCCACAGTGTTGCTCTCTGGAGCAAACAGAACCAGTGGCTCACATATTATGAGGACTGCAGCCCATCTACATAGCTGAGAGTTTTCACTAGGAACTGCAAACCATCATCCAGTTGCAGCAGTAGGGTCCCATTCTGACCCAGATCATTGAATATCTTATCTAAAGATCTAACCAAAAATGGAGAAATAGAGCTGCTAACGTTCACAGATGAGACAGATCGGTGAGAACATGATAACGATGAGGATAAGCCCATTATCCAAACCCATCCTGATCTGCTGGGTGGTGGGACACATTCGACTGCCACGTGCTGCAGCACATCTCAGTGTCAGATCAGTTGTCAAAGAGCCAGCAATGTAGGTCACGCTTACAAGGATGGAGGTTGCCTTCTGAACAGCAGATATTCAGATAGAGCTTAAAGGCAGACTGCACACAGAGTAAAAGTGCAACATGCATTTGAAAGCATTTGATCTTCAAGTATTGAAAAGCCATTCATGGGCACACAAGGATGTATATATCCCCACGGTTTTACACCTCCGTGCATATCCAGCTATAATACGTGAGGAAAAGGCTTGAGAAGCAGCAAGATGTGTGTTGGTGGGACAACCACTGGCACAAAAAGCCTCCGAGCCTGGTATCCATGCCTGAACAAATAAAAGAGCCAGAACAGCACTACAGAATTGTCTTTGCACTTCAGAAAATGAGAAGCCTGGTTCCTTGTTATATGGGCATTATAAGATCTTTGGTGCTGGCTGGGACTGTTCTTTACTCGATGCTACTACACCACCTAGCTCTGAAGGACTTCTGAGAATGAACGTAAGGCAAATAATCAATCTGCCTGGATTTAAGCCTCACTCTGTTCTAGTGCCCACTGACAACTTGTTGCTTCCTCACTGGAATAAAGGGAAGGAAGTTGAACAAAAACAAAGACAGCATCTGACTGAAGAAATTCAGAGAACTCACAAGAAAAAGCACGTTACATTGCCTCATCATGGCAAAAAAAAAAACAAAAAACAAAAAACAAACAGCAGGCATCTCAATTATGCATTCACAGCTTGGGAAGCACAGCCATTGCCCAAACTCTGCACGTTTGGGTATGCAGCACCTGGACTGCAAATTGAACTGTGGTACCATGGGTTGGTGTGATCTCAGGACAGCCCATTTTGCTGGCTATCACAGCTGTCCCCACAACAGCTCCACATTCACATCCTGCATGTATAAAGAGCACGTGCACCTACAAGATGCACCTGTAAATATGCTCAGCAAGGTGAAGCTTCTGCAGCACTCGGATCATTGCAGAAGAGCTCAGAGGAGCACTCCCACAGCAATAATGAGCTTAGCTGCAGTATGAGAAGATTGCAGCAGCTGGGAATCTGCTGCTGTACACCACCATGCACAGTGGGCAGGGAACACAGCTTTGGAGAGCCAAAGCCTTGGAGGTATTGCTGAGAGGAGCCTAGGAAGCTGTGACTGGGACATGTCTGCCCTGACTATTGTGGACCTGAAGCAGACTGACAGCTTCACTCCTGCCCAACAACAGCCACAGAGCTCTCTTTTCGCAGTTATTCACAGTTCTTCACTGTCTTGAATCACGTTCAAAGGCAAATCTTTAAACCTTTTTTTTGGGTTATTTTTTTCTGTTTCCATTAAGTTGGTTATCAGGAGACAGCCACTGGCAGGCTACCACAGGAGGTGGATCTGAAGAGGCAGGCCAGTCACATTTTGCAACGAACTGATAAAAACAAATCAACCACAGAAACAAATTCCTCAGCTCATTTCAAAGAACAAGCAAAAAAAGGCTTCGAGCAAGATCTCTTCTTCCACCCCCATCACACAGATTTCAGGGGCTGCTTTGAGTGCTTTATTTTAGCGAGGAATAAGAGTCACTGCTCCTGATAGATGGCAATGCTCTCTGCCCTGAAGACAGATCAATATTACAGATCACAAATAAAATAGTCAGAAGGATTGAAAACAGGATTTACAACTGAATAGCTACCACACCTACATGAAAATAATAATTTACATTCCTTACCACACCCTACAAACTACACACGGGCAGCCTGAAACAGGAAAAGTCACAAAAATAATGGGAAAGAGCAGCAAATTGCGTCCTGACATTATTTGAGCTGATATGAAAACAGCTGAGGGGAGGGAAGTATTTCCTCTTGAAACCAAACAAAATAACCCAGAAGCCTTCAGGGGGTTTAGAGTTTCAGCCTTTCTTCCTGAGACAAGAATCCCCAAATCCACCAGTGCCTATGAAAAGCAGCTGCTTTCCATAGAGAACACCTTCACTGAGAAGCAATTTGCTGCTAAAAATCAGCTTTGACAGGGCAGCTTTGTCCTGACTCAGGTGCTGGGGGTGGTAGGAACATCTGACAGACACCGAAGGGGAATTTGGGGTGTTCAGAGGCTGGCAATAGGGTTCAGGCCCTGCTCCTGCCTTGGGGAAGGCTTCCCCCGTCCTGGGAGCGACCTGGGCTGCAGGAACAGATCAGAAGGGAGAGAGGTTCACGATTCGTGTGGGAGTCTTGAATAATCTGTTCCTATTTTAATGTGAACACGGGTGGTAACACGGAATTACAGCGCGTGGAGGCGGGCTGGCACACATGGATTAATGAAAAATAATGAGATAATATGGAGCGTTTATATAGCCTCATTAGGAGGGCTGGATTTCTCCACCAACAGCAATCTCTGGGAAATGTTGCATTCTTCATCCACAATCTCTATAACAGGAACGAAGAGGACGCAAGCTATTTCATGAGCATATTCATTTGAAAAGAGCATCCATTCTTAGTCCTAATTTTTAAGCAACTGAAGTACTTACATACTAATCCTTTCTCCTCGTATTTCATCGTAACCAGGGGGTAGTGTGGATCCTGAGGTGCTCTGCTGTGAGAGAAGAATAAACACTGATAATTGCATGCTGGAAATTATGACGTGTTTATGCGATGCATCAGAAGAGACAGAAACGAGCACCGAAGGGCAGGAGGGTAAAGCCCAGCTTACTGAGGACTAACTACATTAGGATTGACTAAAAAGAAAGAAAAAAAATACCAAGCCCATTCAAAGTGCAATCTGAGCAAAATCTATTTTTAGCCCCTCAATTACTAGGAGTTTCATAATGCGATTTCAAGGGCCTTCCATTCCCGCACACGAACACTATTGTGCTCGATGCTCCGCGGTGACTTAGTGGGGAATGATTCACTGTAGGGCTGGGATTTAGCATTCAAGTGCAGAGATGGAGAAAACCGACTCTGATTCACTGCTTTCTGAACACACAAATTTGCCCTCGGATGAAGCTTTAGTAATTTCTTCAAAAGTACCGCATAAAACTGGAAATATTCGAGCTAGAGAGGTGAATGCCAGGAACTAACACGTTGTGTCTGTTAACAGGGAAGTAAAACCATTTTGATTCTGGTAGAGCTGCGGAAGGCATCTGTCAGAACAGGCTGCTCCGAGCTCACAGCGGATGCCACCGCCTTTTGGTGACAAGTTCCAATGTGCTGGACAGGTAGGTCAGAAATATGTTGCTTACCTGGTTATTAGACTGATCCCTGAAGGGTGGTGCTGCAGTTCAGAAGACCCACTGCCATTATGTCATCAGATCCAGCAGAGGAGGCACAGAGAGGCAGAAGGCACATCAAGTATTCTGAAACCAGCTGCCTCCCCTATTCCAAATTAAGGCTTGATGACAGCAGAATATGCACACATTGGTTGATAATAAGCGAAGCGCTGTTCTTCAACAGAGTAATGGCTTTTCCAGCAAAGGTGCTGCAGGGAAAGGATTAGATGTGATTTCCTACTG
>VXAB01000682.1:0-14899 GCA_013399175.1 Odontophorus gujanensis
GCACTGGTGAGGCTGGACCTCAAGTGTTGTATTCACAAGAAAGGCACTGAGGAACTGGAGTGTGTCCAGAGAAGGGCAACAGAGCTGTGAGGGGTCTGGAGCACAGATCTTATGGGGAGCAGCTGAGAGAATGGGATGGCTCAGTTTGGAGATCAGGAGGCTCAGGGGAGACTTTATGGCTCTGTACAACTCGCTGAAAGGAGGATGGAGTGAGGTGGGGCTTGGCCTCTGCCCCCAGGTAACAATGACAAGACAAGATGTGACCGTCAGGGGAGGGNATAGGGAAATGCAATGAGCTCTGAGAGCTGCGGACCTGCTGCGTGCCTGGAGCAGGCTGCATGCCTGCTGCTGCACAAAACACGTCTTTTCCACAGGAGAGCTGTGTCTGTGTTCGAGTGTGTGTTTATGAGGATGGAGAAACGGTTTGAGTGAGGCTCTGAAAGAAAGGCACTGGAAAACGATCTGGTTTTCTGCATTCACACACGTGTGTATATATATATCTATATATATAAAGGAGCACGGCTGCACTGGGATTGCAAACGAGTCCCTATGTCACTGCAGGCTCTGCACAAATCCAGGAGGTGATNTGGTTTTCTGCATTCACACATGTGTGTATATATATATATCTATATATATAAAGGAGCACGGCTGCACTGGGATTGCAAACGAGTCCCTATGTCACTGCAGGCTCTGCACAAATCCAGGAGGTGATGCACGGTGCCTAGATTTGAAAATGGTGGCAGGAAAGGGGGATTCAAAGTGAAAAGCAATGCAGAGAATAGAGACTTGTCCCATGGACATCGCAGGGTTGAGCTGATGCGGAACCATTTGGCCCCAAGGACCTCTCCCCATCACTTCCCACTAAGACACAGTGGTCAGGAACCACTAAGGGACAGATGAACCTTCCTGAATGCCCTGATTTGGAGCAATACCTGACTCTGCTAACTTTCTTCTATTCAGAACTGATGACACAGGTATTTTCAATGCCTGCTGGGTGAGAGAGATGTATTACTGTTCTGTTACAGTGCCATTGCTGCCTCTGCTGTTGAGGTTACGTCTTCCCCTCAGTCCCAGCCCCTTTGTTTTTTAATATCCTGACTCTGCCAGGCCAAGTTCATGCTTAAACTGTTGGTATTTATGAAAACATATTTATAAAATAGCCATTGCCAGAGGCAGGCTGGCACAAGTCTCAAGGCTATGCAGCAACCAGATGCTGAAAAAAAAACACCAACCCCGTGCTGAGGAGGAACACTCCCCTTGTTTCAATGTCTACAGCTGTCAGCTTGAAACCCTTCATCCAGCAAAAATACAGCATCCCCCACACAAATATTCCTTTTTATCCCCTGCAATATTTACTCTCAGCAACAGGAGAGAGCACCAAGAAGGCTTGTACAGGACTTTCCAGAGCATCAGCAGACCCACCACTGATGATGCATGCAAGAAAGAATCCGACCTCCCTATAAAAGCTCAGTTTGGGGATATCTCACACCCCTTTCAGTCCTTTTCTCTCTGCTTTTCTGTGATGCTCAAGGCTCACGAGGCGGCTGCAAGACACGGTGCGTTGCTACCGTTGTGTCTCCTGCAGAGCAACACCTGCCCATAAAAACCCAAAGCAAACACTGTCGGCACGCGCCGAGGGATGAAAAGGGGAAGACGACTCGTGACCGTTTGCTGGCACAGCTCGTGGCCTGTTTGAACAACCTGAAATGCAATTATCTCAGATCTCTCACATCAAGTTCGAGCTCGGGCAGCTGGAGCTAACGTGGCGCACTTTGGGGCACGAGACGGGCGTCTGTGGGAGATGTGTGGTGACAGGGGTGGGATTTCCTTCGTGGGGGTTTTTGTGGGGATTCAGACCATTCCCCCAGTAGTAACCCAGAGGAGACACACACACAGCACCACTTCATAGAATCAGAGAATCATCAGGGTTGGAAAAGACCTCTACGATCAAGTCCAACCATCAACCCGACCTCACCATCCCCACTAAGCACGTCTTTACACATTTTTTGGTCACCTTCAGGTGACTCCACCACTCCTCTGGGCAGTCTGTTCCATTGCTGGAGTTGTGCATCCTCCACATGGGTGTACCATGAAATTTTGGGGAGCTTCCCAACTGGAGGCAGTGGTCCTGCCTTGCAACCTGCCACCAGCTCGCAACCAACTGTTCTTGTTTTTAGGGGGGAGAAGGAGGGGATATTTTCAGAACCAAACTCAGTTCTAAAAAGCTGTTACCATGTTCCCTTTTCCTAAACGTCCAAGTTTAATGCTCTTCCCCCAGCATCGCTGTGGGCAGCGAGCAGATTGAACAGCCTGGACCCAACACAAAGCAGCCGTGCTTCAGATTGCAAGAGATCACACTACTGGTTTATAAACTTAAATCTCTTGTTTAAAAAGCGTATTTTGATGACCTGACACCACAGCTCCATTGCAAAGAGGTGACAGCAAGAGGCTTGGGTCCTACCAGCATCACAACTAAACCCGCCTGAATGAAGAGACAAGCTGCTCAGACCAGAAAACACCCAGCTAAAAACACTGAGTATCTCCATGAAAAAACAGAAGAAACCACTGGATCCAACCCAGTGCCAAGTCCCTGTTTGCCTGTGCCTGTGCACACAACCATCCCATGGCCCCTGATGCCAGCCAGGGGGGTAACTACACAGCACAAAGCACAAGGAGCTTCCAACACCAGCAGCCACAGACAAGTACATTCAAAATCATTTATTCTGGTGAGGTTGCAATTATGCCTTGTGGGAAAGTAATACTGAAAGGAGAAAGAAATATTCGACCCCATGGGGAGGCGTGGGTTTGGGCAAGAGCATCACGAAGAAGGAAAGGCACTAGGAATTGGAACATGATGTCTGCTTGTTTAACTGTGAAAGATACACAGGGCAAAATCGAGGTCTCAATGAAAGCAGCAGTAGATTTGTCACCAATTTCACTGGAAACTGAGCTTCTTTCTAAGGGAAGGGTGCAACGGAGAGCCTAGCACTGCAGTAACCTAACTCTGTGTTGGTTGCACAAGCCAACTTGGTGCATAAAGCGAGGTATTGACGCAAGGGAGTTGGTTTTATCCTAGATGCTTCCCAGGAAGACTCAAAAGAACTCACCTAGATTGGAGGTGCAGCACTGTTGAGCCTGTTTGGGTCTCTCTGAAGACCCAAATCCCTGCAGAATTCCCACCTGGGACTGCCCTTCCTCCTCACTGCTCAGATCAAAGGGCAGAAAACCAACTCTACGCTCCTCATCTCTCACCTTAGCTGGATTGATTTTGCAAGCTAAGGCAGCAATTTTATCTTTCCATCTTTTTTTCTTCACTTTTCTGCTATCTGTAAAAGTTCTTGGAAAAAGAACTATGAGAAGAATCTGGAAAGATTAATAGCAGAAGGGACAGTATGTAACAGAGGGAGGTTTGAGACAGGCAAAGCCCTTATTTGTCCAGTCTGGGTTATTTTCAGGCTTGTACCATTGCCTGTTTATAGGTCTGCATTTCTTACATCGGGCTCCCAGGGGAAGGTCTCCAAAAAGCTTTCCGTGTGCACAGAAAGGTCTTCTGCTTTTCCATCTGCAAATGTTCATCGTTTATTAGGAGGGAAACCTCTGGCTTTCCACCTACTTCGAACTAACGCTGCAATTACACGCTTTGACTTTTCTTTTTCTTCTTCTTTTTTTTTTTTTTTGAAGAGATTCATTCCAAATGTCTCATTAAAAACTTAACGGTCGCGCTGCAGTGTTCCCTAAAGGATGCTGCACTTCTGACAGCAGCACTTAGGGAAATAAAAATCCTTTGGGGGTTCAATATGGGTTCTGGGAGGAACCCTCTTTGCCTCTCAGCCTCCAGCACCAGCGTGCACGAAGGAGCCAGGGAATGCTGTTGGACTTCAACAACACCAACGAGGAGCAGCAGAATCAATGGTTTAAGTTGGAAGGGACCTCTAAAGGCTGTCTGGTCCCACTGTCTGCAATGAACAGGGACACCCACAGCTCCATCAGTGCTCAGAGCCTCTCCAACTTGACCCTGGGTGTCTCCATGGAGGGGGCACCCACAACTTCTCTGGGCAACCTGTGCCAGTGGTTCAGAGCTCTTATCATAACAAACTTTCTCCTTATATCCCATCTAAATCTCTTCGAGTCAGAGACTCTTGCTCCATGTCCTGCCACAACAGACCCTGCTGAAGAGTCCATCTCCTTCTTTCTTACAGCCCCCTTTTAGCTATTAAGAGGCCGCTCTCAGGTCAGCACAAGGTTGAAGGGTGGGGATGTGGTGGATCAATGCACCACGGCATGGTGACAGCCTCGAGGGCTCCTGGAAAGTCCCTGTGGCTCCGTCTGTGCAGCTGCTGGCTCTGCTGGGGCAGGACCGTGGCCTTAGTCACTGCCTGGAGTGCTGCCCGTGGGGAAGGCTGGACTGAATTCTAGGGAAATCCCACGTTTCTCCAGCTATCGTAAAGCACCGTGCAATGCCAACTTAAAAAATAACAAAACACCGTGGATATTTGGCGCAAAAAAACAACGGCATTGTGATGCTTCGGTTCCGGTGGTAACCGAGTGGATAAGGGGTATTTTATGAACGAGTGAACAACACTTTGAGTCTCCATGGACAGCACAAAGGGGGATTCATCGCCATTGCAGGGATGTCTCCTGCAGAACATTCCCATGGCTTCTCCTCGTCATCCGGTGCTGCGGGGATGGAAGTAATGGGAATGGGTTTTGGGCTTGGAAAATCCTGGGCTGCATCAACAGGGGTGGCAGCAGGGGAGCGGGTAGTGATAGGACAGGGAGGAATGGGTTTAAACTAAAAGAGGAGAGATTTTGGTTAGATGTTAGGAGGAAATTCTCTGCTCAGAGGGTGGTGAGGCACTGGCACGAGCTGCCCAAAGAATCACTGAATCATTAAGGTTGGAAAAGACCACTGAGATCCTCAAGTCCAACCAGCGAACCCCACCAGGCCCACTAACCGTGTCCCTCTGTGCCACATGTCCACATTGCTCAAAAACCTCCAGAAGCTGTGGGTACCCCATCCCTGGAGGTGCCCAAGGCCATGGATGGGCCACTGGGCTCCCTTAGCCGGTGGGGACAGCCAGCCCACGGCAGGGGTTGGGGCTGGGGGAGGTTCGGAGGTCCCCTTCCAACCCAACCCCTTCGTGGTTCAGTCATTCAATGATTCTATGAAAACATTCAGCTCGGTTTCCTGAGGTTGTTGTGCTGTAGGCAATTTTTCTTAGAAGTGATGAAGGAACAAAAGCATTTTGTGGTTTTGAAACTCGTTTTGCTATTGGTAGAAAACCCCGTGCTCGGTGTTGAGAGATAATGGTTTTGTGCCTTCAGTTACCCTTCGTCAACGGCACATGTGTTCAACCCGCTAGTTTTATGGCTTTGTTGCCCTCTTCTTTTTTAATGTTTTAATAGAAAATGTAATAAAATAATAGAACTTTTGTTACTCATCTACACTGACCATGAAGCCAAAGAGAATTCCTCTTCACTCGAGGTAAAATGATGGATGCCCATGGTCTACAGCAACACCCTCCCTGCAACCACAGTCCGGGTGAGAAAGTCAAGGGATTGTGCCAAAGTGCAACGAAATGACAGAAAATGAATGCAAACGCACGTGCACGTGGTCACCAAAGAGGTATTTGTACGGGAAGGAAAAAACACATCTTTCGGAGGGCTCTCCCCTGCCTCTTCCCATCCCGTGCCTTGCATTTTTCCCAGGCGGAGCTGCTGTTGGCGCTGGTGGAGCAGCACCTGTGGCTCTCAGCTGACAGCCGGCCCCTGGCTGCCTCTCCAGCACAACCCCGGGGCTTGCATCAGCATTAAGGAGGGGAAGGTTGGAAACAGGGATTTATGAGGGGAGTGAGCTTGGTAACCTCTGCTTTGGAGCTTATCGAAGTTGTCCTGCCTGACCCGTGCTTCCAAGTGGGCTGTGTTGGAGGGGGGAGGAGGGAATGTGAAGAAATAGCTCAGCCGTAGGCTGGGATGCTTGGATAAAGAAGGAGAAGAGCTGATGAAGAAATGCACAGAATGCCCATAATACACAAAGGCTGGTGGAGAGGGATGAAAAGCAGCAGTCCCCCAAACGGACCACCTCCACCACAGACCCCACCCAAAATAACTGTGTGCGACAATATCTCTTTGGGGCCAAACATCCCAGATTGATGCAGCCCAGTGACCAGCAGCATCCCCTCAAGACCAACAAACCCTTTTCCAGGTGAGCCTAGACTAGCAAGTGCCGAGCAGCAGGGACAGCCAGACAGGTGAGTGGCTCGGATGGTCCCACCTGCACCATGCAGGGGACAGGGACAGAGCTGGGAGCATATTTGCTCCCCCATTTCCCTACTGTGACATGTGGACTTGTTCTCTCTGTCCCTAAAGGTGTTGCTGTCACATCCCCAGCCCTGCAGCCAGGAGCTGGCGCTCACCGGGTACCCCGATCCACGGGGGCCAGCACGCTGCTGTTATTTTTCCTGTTGCTCAGATGATGCCAAGTCCTTTGCAAGCTGCGTTTTTTTTTTTTTTTTTCCTTCTGTTTACACATTAGAAAGGGAAAGAAAAAAACAAAGAAAAAAAAAGGAAAAAAAAAAACCACCCAAAAAACCCAGGTGACCTCTCGCTAACCCCAAGCCGGTCTGCGCGAAGCCGCCGCTGCCTTCACCTCTGCGTGAACTTTCAGATTATCTCAGACAAGATTCACCTTGCATTGAACTTGTACCCCGTGCTGCAGCACACAGTCACGTAACATTGATTAAACATTACGGTGCAACGTGGCTATAAATTTAATGAGCGTTATCGGCGCGCTTCCTCCCCGCGCCCTCGTGCTGGGGGGGACAGGGAGGCAGTGGGTTTGGGAGCTGGATGAGGACGAACGGCATTGGGAGGATGGGGAGGGAGGTAGCAGCCCCTCCTGCACGTGCAATGAGTTGTGCACAGCCTCTGCAGCAGCTCATCTCCAGCTGTTACTGCTGAAATACCAACAGCGAAATACTGCACGAGCTGGCTTGAGGATGCTCCCCCCCAAAAAAAGAGATAAAAGCACAGAGCAGCCGGACTGGGGGATGCTACTCTGGGGCAGCAGCCTCCTAAACACCAGTGGTTGGTCCCCAGTGTGATGCTGTGTGCACACATATTTGTTGAGCCTCGGAACCAACCTGCAGACGTAGGGCTGAGCGGTGAAATGGATACACCCGGAGCCGCTGCTCGAGTTCAAGTGCTTGAAATACCTTCTTTTCTTTCCGTATTTTTTTTTTTTAAACATTTGCTCAAAACTAAGCTAATACATCCCGTCCTTTTCATGATGACTTCCTCCTTATCCTCAGCATTTTTGTTCAGCAGAAAGGACGGGGTCTATTGTTGCCGGCGAGCCTTGCCCTGGGGTCCAATTTGACTGTGCTCTCAATTTTCCCCTATGTAACTGATGCTTATTTCTTTAAGCTCTACTGTAAACACAAAACACACTGTGGTGCCTCACTCGACTTTGCGGGAGGCAGGCTCGGACCTGGGACTTTTTTTCATTTGGAAACAGCAAGATTTGGCTTTCTGCTTCCCCAGCCATGGGATGTGTGGTGCCTGGGATGCGGCACCCAGGCTGGTGCTGGGGTTGCTGTGCTGCACCGATGTCTTCATCTTGCTTACAAGGCTGGAAACATGATGTTTTTAGACAAGATATTAGGACAAAATTCTTTACTGTGAGGCACTGGAACAGGTTGCCCAGGGAGGTTGTGAATGCCCCCTCTCTGGAGGGATTCAAGGCCAGGCTGGATGGGGCTGTGAGCAACCTGGTCTAGAGGGAGGTGTCCCTGCCTACACCAGGGGGTTGGAACTAGCTGATCTTAAAGGACCCTCCAAACTCAAACCATTCTATGATTTTATGCTTGCTTTGGGAGTTCCCCTTCAAACTCATTCCACTTTCCAGTGGATCCCTGCCATCTACACTGAACCGAGCTACGAAACAGGAGAGCCACAACTTCACCAACCCCATCTCCTAATATTAGCACTCTTCCTCATTCATTAGGGGATGGTTTTCATCCCAAACCCCTCCTTTTCTCCCAGTTTGCTCCTCTCTGAGCACTGGTCCCTAGGCCAAGAAGCCGGGAGAAGATCCACTGCAGATGGACCAACTCATGATCACAGCAAAGGAACCAGTAACAGCTATGGGGGGGTCTCCAACAGGCGTTCAACCTGTGCTCTGACAGCTTCCAAGGACATCTCACAGGGGTGCTGGCACCCTCCTGTTTGGTGGTGTCACCTGCAAAACTCATCTGGCTGGTGGGAGCACCTGGCAGTTTGGGTGGTTGATCAGAACTGATTTTATAAGGCTGTGGGACGGATATTTCCAAGCCCTGAATACTGTCTGGAAGACAGCGAGAGCCGTTCAGAGTATACTCTACAGAAAGGCAGACACAAGAGCAAATGGATATTTAAAACAGCTGTGCAGACTGGTAGGAAACATTTGGCTAAAAGGAAACAGAAATAAAATAGCTTCGCAGAAGGTTCGAAATCAGTGAGTTGGTAACGCCCTGCTTAAGGGAAAAAGTGTGTTTCTTCGGCTTGTAGAAGCTAATAAATTACTGCAAAGAAAATAAAAAAAACAACCCCATCATCTTGATTAAAATCTGTTCTTATATCTTTTATTTCCATCCACGCTGTCAAAGAATCTCTTTTTCAATGGAATGGACACCACCAGCCCCCTCCCCACCAGCTCTGGATGCCTCTTCCGCCCCTCTCAGCATCTCCAGGACAAAGTAGACTTGGAACCCTGTGCCATGAAATTGCTGGGCTCCAGCAGGCAGCTGTGTGACCTATGCCCCATCCACCATCCCCTCAGGCATACCCCAAAAAAACGCTTCTGGGAAAGGTGTAGAGAGCAAGGCTTGGCATTTCAACCTAAACCGACAGCACAGGGAGCTATGTCTCACCCCTTTCAACAGAAAGTACTTTTTTTGAGAAAATATTGAGTTTTTGCCCTGATCCTGCATCTGTTTGCCCCACTCTGCAGCAGGGCAACAGGATTTATGACCGTTTGTTGCAGCTGAAGACCACGGGAGGAATCTGAAAGCAAAGCAAAGCAAAGCCTTTCCTCGCGCCGTGTCACACTAACCTCTGGATGGCCTCACGCTTATTGTCAGAGCCTTGGAAAGGTGTAAACAAAGCCCCATCTCAGATGCCAAGAGCTGGGACAGGCCAAGCAGGGCAGCGTGCATGCAGGCTGCAGCGAGATCACCTTGATGCACAGGGTCCAAAAAAGCAGGGAAGCAATGATCAATGGGAAAGCAATCGGTGGGGGGAGGAGGTGAGCGCCAGGCATGGTGCATGGGAGGGGGACACAGAGGGGGTGCAGGGAGTTGGTGTCAGAGCTGCCCCAGCTCAGAGAGTGGGGAGGTTGTTGGCCATCAAGTGCAGTCAAAAGAAAACATGAGAAGAGGATGATGTTCATAGAATCATTCAGGTTGAGAAAGACCGCTGGGATCAAGACCCTTAAGGTTGGAAAAGGCCACCAACATCATCAAGTCCAGCCGTCCTCCCACCCCCACCATGCCCACTAAGGGAGTGTGATTTGCACCACTGAATGCTACAGACCTGACACATGGCCATAGATGGCTCTGCTCAATGGTGTCCAGGGCCAGGCTCAAGGGCAGAGGGCACAGCCAGGAGCCCAGGAGCTCCCCCTGCCCAACAGCAGCTCTGCTGTGCTGGGCAGATGTGGAAGTTCAGGCATGGGGTCCAGAGAGGTGTGGGGTCTCCTCCTTGGGGATCTCCAAATGCTGCCAGGACTTGGGCACAGCTTTGGGTGTCCCTGCTGAGGCAGGGCTAGGCTGGAGGGACCCAGAGGGGCTCCATCCCCAACCATGATGGGGATCTTGTGATACTGAAATTCTGTACAGTTTAAGGACAAGTCCTTAAATCTTCCCCAAATCTTCTCCTCCCTGTCACGCTACAGCAGCTGACACTCAACTGATTCTTCAATAAAGCAAAAACAAGAGTTGGACTCAGCGTCCCTTCCAACTCAGGTTATGTTATGATTCTATGATTCTAGGGTTGTTTTTTTGCAGAACTTTGGGAGGATTTCTGCCAGAAAAGAGCAACGATCCTGCACTGACCCTACTTTTGCTCGGGGAAGTGCCACTTGTACTTCGGCAACAGCTGTTTGTTCAGCAGTTTGAAGGATCTGTTCACACTTGACTACTCCAGCGGGGCCACAGAATGAAAAAATCACAGAATGGTTGGGTTGGAAGATACCCTAAAGCCCACCGAGCCCCAACCCCTGCCATGGGCTGGGTGCCCCCACCAGATCAAGCTGCCCAGGGCCCCATCCATGGCCTTGAGCACCTCCAAGGATGGGGCATTCAATGACCATTCAGAATTGGGCCATCACACCGAACTTGGGTGGCACCAAACCCAACACATCGCGGCTCCAAACCCAGCATCCCTTCTCTGAGCAAACAGAAGGGGCTCAGCATTGTGCACCACCACCACGCTGCCTGATTTCCTTCTATTCAAAGCTTCTCTTTTTCTCAAGGATTCTCAGACGTCAGGGTTTACACGTAGGTGTGTATACTTCCGTCCCCGCTTCGCTGCCTCATTCACTTATTTCCGTCTGCTCGCCGCTTCCTGAGCTATGCGAGGAGGGCAGAATGACAAGGATTTGTCTTTATTTACACCGACCTGTTTACTTTCTCCTTTCTTGTCCTTTTATTATTGTTTGATAGGAACATAAAGCAGAACCCCATCAGATCAGTGCCAGATCCTCGGAACCAAAGGGCTTCTCGCAAATTTCCTTTTCGTCGCTGTAAAGCTCGCCCGGGGTTATGAACTCCTTAAACAAACAGCTGAGGTCATTGCTAGATACAAAAATATACATATTTAAATAAATAAGAAAGCTAGACTGCTACAGGCACAGCTGAGGCTGCAGGGCAGAAAAGGGACTGAGGTGGAGCAGAGCAAAACCCGTAGCAAAATCACCGCTACTGCAAAACACGAGGGATCATGCAAGCAGGGACACATGTGCATGTGCCTTCCATCAGGCAGATTTCTCTTTTTTTGGACCAGAAATGTGGTCTCACAATGGCAATGTCTTAACTGATGCAAGGAAGGGATGTGATGAAGGCAAGTTCATCACACTGCCTTCGCTTCTGGCACATCATTTTCTGCATGGCAAGGACAGTCTGCATTGCCTTGTGATGGAATTTTTAAACAAGTCTCCACCCCTTCTCCCACCCTGCTCCCAAACAGAACTGCCCTGGAACCAAGAAGCGCTGCTCTGCTGCCTGGGGCTGCCCATGATCCCATTAAGCACACTGTAATTAGCAGTACCTAGCACCAGCTGCCACAGGAGCTCTTTGCAGGCAAAGGTGAGGCAGAGCTGGAGCCCTCCTGGACCAACCCAAGCCAGCAGCAATCCCAGGGCTGTCTGCCAACACCAACCTCGCCGTCATACCCCCTTGCACCCAACCTCAGAGCTGCTGATTGCTTGACCAAGAAGGTGAAAAGTATTATTTTTAGTGAATTGCCATGGAAGAGCTGAGTAGGAAATCCTAAACAGAAACAAGAAGCTCTGATTCACACCTACCATGGTAATCAAAGCTTTTCCATGAAGAGAAAAAGGAGAGAACAAGTGGTGTCCATATAGAATCACTGAATTCTAGAATCATATCATGCTTAGAGTTGGAAGGCACCTTGTCCAACTCTCCTGCAATGAACAGGGGATACAGACAGACCAGGTTGCTCAGTGCCTGGTCTAGTCTGGCCTTGAAAGTCTGCACAGATGGGGCACCCACCACATCTCTGCTGATATACACCCTCACAGAACCATTGAATCGAAGGTTCGTGGAACAGCTTGGGTTGGAAGGGACCTTCAAGATCATTCCATTCCAACCCCTGATGTGGGCTGGCAGCCCCCCCTGAGATTCTGAAGAAGAGAAACCTGTGGTGGCAATAAGGCTGCCCTTCCCACCTCTGGACATGACATCACCTACTGTAGGCAGGAGGTGGCTGTGTCATGTTCATTTCCCAGCAATGCTCCCACATATGACTCGATCAGCTGCACCGACGGTAGCACGCAGTGTTGATGAGGAAATGGGTTTGGGAAAGGAAACAAAAGGAATGAAGACGTGATTCTTATGGAAGGAAACAAATCACCTATGGGGCGTTCATCAAAAGCAGAGGATGGCTGAGTGAGCCCATCGCAGGCGATGCGTGGGTATCGATGAATTTAGACAAAAGGAAAGAAAGGGATATCAGCATGTTGCAGCAGAAAACAGAGAGGCCTCTAATTCAACCAGAAAATTTACAGTTGGAAAGAAGAGTCAGCCTGGCTGCTTCTACACCCAACCTACTCCCATCTCTCGCTCCATATGGGATAGAATTACTCGCACATCCCCGGAGGCAATTGCACGCAGGGTTTCATTTCCAATTGCCGGCGATACTACAATTTCCACTCAGCAGGACTGCTCTCACCCTTTGGTGAACTTCATATTTTTGGAGAAGAAGCCCGGAGTCTGCAGTTGCAGTTTCCCAGGAGGGATGCTGCTGTAAATCATACATGAAAAGCGGGATCCACCTCAAGCAGTTCCCCCTCACCTCCAGGATGCGTGACCCCAAACACACTGCTTGCTGCTCCTCGTACCTCTTCTAACTTCAAAACTCCACAAGGAAATTCCTCTGGATATTCCTGCTGCTCATCTCTTCGCTGCTAACAAGCCCCTCTCCCTGCTTCATTTCTCATTCCTGCCTTCACGCCTTCTCCCACACTTCTTCCTCCTCCTGCTCTGAGCTTTTCCCCTCTGAACCTTCCTCTTTACAAAGGGCTCGTTTGCTGAAAGCCCCTTGGGATAGAAGCACGAATAAGTCAGACCACGGACTCAAAACTAAAGAAAAATGAAAAATAAATACAAGGTGAGCAAGCTCGTGGCATGTGCTGAACTCGCCTTGTGCTCTAATACAAATTTTTCATGACATCTCATCACTTATTTACGGGTTTGGGGGGGGGTCTGTGACTTCAATACGGCTGCGTAATGACACCCCCAACCCCAAAGGCAGGAGAGCTTCTGGAAGAGCATACAACAGCTCTGAACTGAAAATAATCCTTGTAGATTGGGAAGGAAGAAAGATTTAGAACGATACTGCAGCTAGAATGGAAATCATACGGGTTATTAATCATCTGCATGCCTGTGGGCTTAACCTGATGCTGAAAGCAGAAGTGCAGAGATGCTCCCATGTGCAAGAGGGAAAACAAGGCTGCCTTCGGGCAGCCTGCAGAACATCAGCCAGACAATGTCCTCCTCCTCTTGCACTGCAGATGTGTGCAGTGTTAAACACTGCTCTGCTTATCGACGCATTTTTAACACCCCCAGGAGCAAATGTGCAGGAGCTCTCAGAGATTTCCCTTCCTGTGCTCTCAGCCCAGGAGGTGTCTGCCTGCAGGGCTTAGCCCTGAAGCACACAACCTGCACCACGTGAGGTTTTCCTGGGTGCCAAAGGCAAAGTTCCTGTAACCCTGCGTCAGGTTCATGGCACACGCGGTGCGACCTCGGGCAGTGCATTTGGAAGGAGAAAAATCCCATTGCTGAAGGCTTGGAGGAGCTGCCTGCACTTCT
Source organism: Odontophorus gujanensis (assembly GCA_013399175.1). NCBI lineage: Eukaryota > Metazoa > Chordata > Aves > Galliformes > Odontophoridae > Odontophorus > Odontophorus gujanensis. The sequence goes on from VXAB01000682.1 coordinate 13,587, forward strand.
ACTGCAAGGCACAGATGGAAAAGCACAGGGATTTGGGCTTGGAAATGTGAGTATTGGTCACTTCTGGTAACACGGTGCCTGAACTGTGTGCCATCCCAGCTCTTCCTCTGCAGATACAGCCAAGAACAGCGTGATTCAAAGGGCCAAGGGAATTCTTAAGAGCAAAAGGTAATTTAAATTAATTATGGAACAAACTGCCAGCTCCTTGAATTACTGTCTCCAAATATCCAAGCTGACCCTCGCCTGGCACAATGTGAGGCCATCACCTCTCATCCTATCGCTGTTACCTGGGAGCAGAGGCTGACCCCCACCCCTCTTCCACCTCCTTCCAGAGTGCTGCAGAGAGCCAGAAGGTCTCCCCTACTACAGATGAGCAAACAAAGTCCAGAAATAAACAGCCTGCTGCAGTTGCTGAGATGTTGAAAATCAACAATTCCTTGTTTTAAAAAATAATTAGACCACGTGGGACCACAGGGTCAGGTCATTTAGAGGCAGCCAGTGGCTCATCCCAAGTGCTGGACAAGTGTTTCAGTCAGCACCAAATTAAGCAAGCGTGGTATCCCATATATTTGAGTCTCATGACCCACTGACTTGGATACAAGGCTGGGAGTATTGGAAGTATTGGAAGGAGCAGAGGGGAGGGGGGGAAGGCACAGAAATTGCAAGCAATGCATTTGCCTGGGTCCTGTTTTCCATTGGAAAGGATGTCATTATATACAGGATTAGGTTATATATTGGATTATTATATATTGGATTATGCTATATATTGGATTATGTTATATACCGTGTATTGCATTATATCATACATTACATACAATACATATTCCAGGCAAATTTCATGAGCAATTCAGCATCCCTCTTGCAAAGGGGCAGCGCAGAAGATGAAAATGAAAGGTTTAGGATGGGAACAGTGAAAGAAGGGACGTGGTTTAGAGGGCTGCACTGGGATGGATGCTGCTGTGCCTGGACCTGCAGCCAAGGCTATGGAGTGCAGCCACGGGAGGGCTACAGCAGCGACAGATTCATTGCAATGATTCATATTAATTAAGATGTAGGATCGGAAAGGGGATGAATGTGATTAAAAAAAAAAATAAAAGGAAAGAAAAAAACCTTGGAACTAGAAGCAGGAAAAAAAGAAGAAAAAAAAAATAATCCTTCATTCATTTCAAATCTATGCACAAAAGTCATTTAACACTGGGAAAATGAGCAAGCCCACAGTACAATTTCAGGCTGATAAGGATCTGACCCATCCTTTGTGGCTGAGGGGGCCGGGAGGAGGAGGTGATGCAGGCGAGGGGGGGGGGCTGGCAGGC
>VXAB01000682.1:14921-38083 GCA_013399175.1 Odontophorus gujanensis
CGGGGGGGGGGTGGGGCTGGCAGCTCTCCTTACTCCCCCCAAGGCCCCGCTGCAGAGTTTACCATTTAATTTTCTGCATTTGTAATCTGTAGCCCTTGTGTATATAGCAGCTAATGAAAAGGGCCTTTTTTAAATTAACATGGTATTTGGGAGGAAAAAAAATAATACACCACCAGCACCAGCACCGCCATGTGTTTCCACTTCATTACTGAACTTAATGTACAAAATGATGCTTGAAGAGAGGATTTAGGTGGTGGGGAGAGAGGGCATGAGCACACGTAGATGTGCTCCTGTAAGTGCCTGCATAGCATCCCAGCACCTCTGGGCACTCTGCTACTCACTCAGCTCCTCACCCAGGGCTCTGTTCAGTGCATTCCCTTGCTGACAATGCAGGAATCCTTGCAGGAACCACTGCTGCTCTTGGCCACTGCTCCAGCTTCTTCCCCTAAGGATGGCTGCCTCTAGAAAAGAGGCTTTGTGGTTGCTCTGAATGCAATTTAATCTTTGTTTTCAAGCAGAAGGGTCAATGGCAAATAGAAGCTGGCGGGTAGCGACCTCAGAGCTGTAAACATGCGGAACCACAGAACTTCTGGAGTTGGAAGGGCTCTCTGGTGCCCCAAATCCCCAAACCCTGCTAGAGGCTGCAGCTCAAGACATCACCCAGCTGGGTTCTGGCTGACTCTGAAGCTATTTGGGGTGATTCTGTCCAGTGTTTGCTCAGAGAATGGAGACACGACCTTACAAGAACTCAGTTCCACTGGGCACCAAGGAACCCGAACAAGGGCAAGGTGAAGGAGCCAGCCTCCATAAGGCAACTGCTCATAGAAGGTAGGGGTTCCTCTGCTTCAGGTGCTATCAGAGGTGGAAAAGATGCTTGGCAAGTAATCATCAACACAACCTCTGCTCCCAGAAGGCTCCCACCACTTCTACGAACCCACTGCCTCCTACTATTTCATTGAACCATGGAACGATAATAATTGAGTTGGAAGGGACCTCTAAAGACCATCTGGTCCCACTTCCCTGCAATGAACAGGGACACCCACAGCTCCATCAGGTGCCCAGAGCCTCTCCAGGCTGACCTTGGGTGTTTCCAGGGTTGACCTCTGGGCAACGTGTGCTTCACCGCCCTTAATGTAAATAACTCCTTCCTTATATATACAGTCTATATCTCCCTTGTTCTGGTTCGGAACCATTTCCCCTTGTCCTACCACAACAGACCCTGCTAAAGAATGCCCTCTTCCATCTTACAGCCCCATTTAGATATTTATTTTTTGCACATGCACATTTTATTCTTTTGTATAGATTTATCCTTTATTCTGCTCCCATTATGTCCTTTGGCCTGCATCCTTCTTGTAGTCTCTACATTTTCCTTCCCTCCCCTTTCCTTCCCTTTTTCTTTCCCTTTCCTTCCCTTTTTCTTTCCTTTCCCTTCCCTTNGCAGGTAATGTCTCCAAAGACCAGCCATACGAGTTTTTGCTGTATGGAAGCTGAAGCAGCATGACAGATACTGAAAAGTTTTCAGACTATTACATTTTTGGAAATTAGTTTTCAATGTAATCCTTCCCTTCCCTCTTTCCCTTCCCTTCCCTTCCCTTCCCTTCCCTTTTCCTTTCCTTTCCATTCTCCCTTTTTCCTTCCCTTCCCTTCTCCTTTTTCCCTTTCCTTCTCCCTTTTCCCTTCCCTTCCCTTCACCCCCAGCACATCTATAGGGGCTGCACTTCATTTCCACAGGGTTCTCAATGAGAGGGAAACCCTGAGGGCTCTTCCTCACTCCTATTGCTTCATTTTTCAACCCAGCACCTCAGAGAGAGGAAGCCGTCCTGTTTTCCTTATTAATCAGAAATCTCTGGCATTGACCACAAGAAAAGCTTCCAAGAACATTGAACTTTTTGGTTCAAAGCACTTCATCATAATAGAGCTACCAGCATGCAGAGTTGATTTAGTTTTGCAATTTTCTGTGGAAATACCTTCCAAGCTCTCTCCTCAGCCTCCAGAATTGCTTTGCTACATTCAGAGCAGCAGCAGGAATGCCCCCAGCAATGCAGCTGCATTTCTGATAGCGAACAAATTCCTCAAAAGCATTGGTTGAGCCACAGCCCTGACCTGCACTGAGCCTGAAGCATGCAAAGCCAGGGGGGGGCAGAGGTGTGTGTGTGTGTGAAAAAATGCTATTTCCATCCGCATTTGAACAACTGTTGCTGAAAGCAGCATCCTGGAACAAAAACACTTTAGCAAATGGTGTGCTCTTCGTTAGGCATGTCTACGCTCCCTGCTCACGAAGACCTGGAAGCAGCGGTGGAGCAGAGGTGAGGATGCTCGTGGCTGAGAGCTTATGAATGGAGGGCTTCAGTTCATCTCACTCTCTTTTTTTTCTTCCCAGAAAAGAGCCTCTCAGCATATTAAATAACAGGGTTTCTATTTCCTTGGAAGGAATTACTTGGCTTGTTAATAAAACCTGAGCACCCAGCTTGCACGACCACCTCCTCCCCATCTCCTTTGGGACTGTAACTAAATTCCAGCTCTTCCTTAGGTGATTCTTTACCTTTCCAGCACTGCAGAAGAGCAAACCGTGCAAAAGGGCTCTCCAGCACCACTGGATATCAATGCAAAAGCAAACTCCTCATAGCTAAGGACAGCAATGAGAGCTGAGCTGGAGCAGGGTATGCGTGGAGCTACCGAGCCTCCACAGTGATGGAACCATATCGCAGAACCAAGGTTGAGCTGGAAGCATCCTTAAAGATCACAGAACCATGAAATCACAGCATGGTTGAGTTGGAAGGGACCTGAAAACCCCCCAGCCCAACCCCTTGCCCCTCACCAGCTCAGGCTGCCCACAGCCCCATCCATGCCCTTGGGCACCTCCAGGGATGGGGCACCCATAGCTCTCTGGGTCTGGGTGCTTCACCACCCTCTGAGCGAAGGGAGACATCAGCCCCACTCCCACAGCCCATGGGCAGCACACTGCGAGGTTACAGCCACCCTACAGCCATCTGACATGAGCTTAATACACAGAAGAAGAGGTCAGATGCACAATTAGCATCCATGTGAGGATGGACAATGGAGGCACACAGACAACACGACACTCCAGCTGACACTTGGACACATTTCCTGAGGCACAGAGCCTGGAGACATTCTTCATCTTCCTAAACTTAAGGAATTAAAATTAAGGAGAATACACTGGGAAACCAGAACCCCCCCCCACAGCAGGCTGAGTTGGAAGGGCTGCGGGCTGAGAGAGCTCTGAGCTCCCTTGATTTTATCAGGGTTCACTCAGATGAACACTATTTCGAGATTGCCTTTGGTACTTAATACTGTTTCAACACTGGATCTGACCTGGTCGTGGTGCAAGGTGTGAGCTGAGTGCTCCTCTGAGGTTACGGCCAAGGTGGTAAGTCAGACATTTTTCTCTTGCAGGGCTGGTGTAATTCTATTCAGTGCAATTCTATTCTATTCAGTGCAATTTATTAATTGTTCTCCCAGTCTCTTTGAAATGCTGTGGATCGCCTTAAATAGGAGTGACAAAGAGGACACAGGGAACAGCATCCCAATGGGGTGGAAGCTTCATACTCACTGCGTTGCTGCAGCCCATGTTGGGACTGGGGGCAATTAAAGGTACTTCACCCCAGTGCACAGCACACACGGAGCAAACAGAGATGACTGCAACGTTCAGAGACAGCGCTCTGAAAGCACAGCTCCAAAATTCATGGCTGTGCACACCAAGCTGCCATGATTTTGCAAAGAGCAGGAGCCCAGTGGCTCAGACACGTTGCAATCTCTAAACCCACATTCCTGAAATATGTGGGGTTGTGAGCAGAATCCTGCAAACTCCGCATTCCTTAAAAACAAATAAGCAGGAAACCACAGCACCTGGGAAGAAAGTGCATTTTGCATTAGCATCACAGCCTCATTTTTCCTGGTACGCTCTCCTTTGGAAGTGCTCGGCAGTCTATGTTTTAAATTCAGCCACATCAGCTTTGATTTACTGTGGCAGTGAATTGCTATGGATTCAAAAAAGGGAACTCTGTCGTGATTCAAGCTGCCATCCCTTTTCAGTTTAAGAGTCTTTAATTTCATTACATCGTTCTCACTGGCTGGGACAGAAGGAGAAGCAGAACTGAGCAGCTTTCTCTTCCCTTATGTTTTTCTACAGTTTTTCAGCTCGTTCATCCTCACACCACCACGCAAAGGGCCACGATCATTTCTGGTTTTGCAGGGCCTCAGCTACTAATATCTTTCTTTCCCCTTCTGTTCTGCATTACAATTCAAAGCTTGGTCTCTGCACTGACAACTTGTTTGTGGCAATTCCACATGCTGTTAAGTAAACTGAGTAGATAACTCGGTTAGAGAGGAGGTTAAGGCAGGGCTTGTGCTGGCAAAGAAAAATCCTTCAAGTCCAGGAAGGCTGGGGAAAAAACAAGAGATGGAACCCAATGTCAGCGTGTTCGGCTCCAGGCTGACCCAGCACTGTAGAGCCATGGTTTGTATGGTGCTCCATCTGACATTTAAGAGCTCAATGTAGAAAAGAGGCAGGATGCAGAATTAGCTCCCATGTGAGGATGGACAGCTGAGGCACAGAGGCAATGTGGCATCCTGACTGACACACAAACAGGTTTCCCAAGCACATCAATCCCCTGTGCAGCCCATGAGCTGCTGGGGGTTGGGTTTGAACCTCATCAGCTTCAATGTGCTTCATGGTTGTAGCTCAGCTCCTGGCTTTGTGGCTGCTTTCATGTGAATTTCAGGTTGCCCAGAGGGGTTGTGGATGCCCCATCCTTGGAGATATCCAAGGTCAAGCAAGATAGGAGCTGTGGGTGTCCCCATTCACTGCAGAGGAGTTGGACCAGATGACCCTCAAAGGTCCCTTCCAACTCAAAACCATTTTGTGATTGGATGATCCCGTTCCAGGGATCCTCTGCTGTAGCTTCAGCCCCATCTAACTCAGGCACTTTCTACCTGCACATCCTAACAAAGCATTCCAAAAAGCATCACGAAGTTGTTTACGAAAACTAATCTTGTTATAATGGCCTCTTCTGCCAAGCTGATGTTACTATGATTTCATACCCGACATTTTTGTCCGAACAGATGTCTTAAATTTTCTTCCGAGTTTATTTATTGATCACAAAATGTTGATAGGGTGTCCTGGAGATAACTCCAGACCAAAAGCAATTAACCCAGCGTTGAACTTCAGCTCCGAAAAGAACGGGCACATAACCCTGTGTCCGAATGGCATCGCAGCCATTCATGATATTGGTTTCCCCTGTGGTTAATAACGAATAGAGACTGCTCCTCAGCTTTGATAAGCACCGTGGAAGTGCCATCATCTGACGCAACCAAAGATGTTGGAGCTGACCCTGTGCATCAGTTGCTTTGAGGACCCACGTCCTCCACATGACAGCTCCCAGAACATGTTGCCACCCTCCCCACTCTCCTGGGGCGGTCACGCATTCCCCTCCTCACCTCTCCCCTTCCAAAGCCTCTGAAATATAAATTACTTTCACGGAAGGAATGGAAACTTGATCATTAAAATGAGATAACTGAACAAGCTCACAGCCGGGGATGGGGACCGCTGAACCCAAAGCCGAGAGCAATTTTGTTAGGAGGGAAAACTGTCATTTAATCGATAGCGTGTGCAACCTATTACACTGCTGCTGGCCATAAGCTCCCAGGCAGTGTGTCAGCGAGGAGCCCTTAGGCAGGCACAGGTTGGGAACACCGATACGATACGATCTGCTAAGCCCTTAAAGCCGGGGTGACATTTCAGGTGACCAACGAAGGGTGGAAGTGTTTAATTTAGGACACTTTCCGGTCCAATCGCAGCAAAGGGAGATCTAATAGATAAGTTACACTCACCAGCATACTTGTGGAGTTATTTTATTATTTTTTTTTCTTCCTCCTCTGCTATCTGTCAGGACAAAGGGGCCTTTATGATGTTTTTAGCAAGCCTGTTTATTTTGTACATATTATGGCTGATCTGCTGTTGAAATATCATCCATTTCCCTCCCCAGGGAGATACCCAAAGGAGCAGCGAGTAATCAACCTTAAACAAAAAGACCATCTAAATATACAAAAAGAGGAGAACAATAGCAGCATTAATTATAAAACAGGCAGGCTGCCTTCCAAGGGGAATTCGTATGCACTGCATTTGTTTATGCACAATTTATTTCTCTTTCTGGGGTTGAGCAGAGCTCCGTGAGCAGCGCATTATCGCGTGGGGAGGATCAGGAAGAGAGAGGTGCCCAACAAACTGTACCCAATGGCAGCCAAAAGCAGCAGGAGAACCAAAGCCACAGAAGGAGGTGGGTTTGTCTTCCTGTTTGATTGTTTCAAGCACCAAAAAACAAAGGCATGGCTGGGTCCCATAGCTCTGTGGACAAGGGGAACTCGCTAAAATCTTATTTATCACTCTAATAGGACCAGTTTGACTTCTCTCCTGCTGCTGGCCCAGCAGCCTTGAAAAAATCCCTGGATTATGCTGCAGCTGATGCTGCAATGGGAGCTGAGGGTTGAGCTCCAGCGAGCACTGCAACTTGCACACCCACCCCAGTGCTTTAATCATCCCCAAACAAACCAGTAAAGGGGGATTTTACTTTTAGTTCATCCAAAGAGGAGACAGTTAAAGGCAGCATCTGTGCTTTAACACCTTCTTAAAGGTTCTCTGCAGCTGCTGTGATTCCTGCCAAGGAGCACTGGTCCCCATGGAGAGCATAGGGTGCAAATGCAGGGAAAGCCTTGCCTGGAGGAGACGGCGCTTCACTCCTTTTTAACATGACATGATAGGGAGAAAAGCAGATTTGTGAGATGCCAGAGGGGAACAGGTGCAAGGGGAACACTTCCCCGGTACCTAGCAAGGTTCGTGCACATCTGGCAGAGGGCAGCTAAATGTTCACCCAAAGAACTTGCTATGGGCACTGCAGCAGAGAGGGGTATAGGTTTGCAAACCCACCAGTAGGTAGTTGGCATCCATGCAAAAACATGCTATTTGCAAAGGGTTTGCAAAAAAGAGTCTCTGCAACAAGTGCAACAACCCCCATATTAAAAGTGAGTTGTCAGCATTACACCGTGGTGAGTAAAGACCTGGAGACACACGGAGTCATCCTGCATCGTCCTCAGCTGAGGTAATGCATTCACTCTTGGACCCCACGATGCACGAGGGATGGGGATCAACTGGACAGCGTTCAGGGGACGGCAGCAGGAACGATCAGATGTAGAAAACACAGCACGTGAGGAATTGGCACTGATCGACCTCACGGAGGAGAGGAAGGGAGACAACAGCTGTTGCAAATGCAAAGATCAGCTGTACAGACACAGAGTAGACCCACTGAGGATCAGGGAACAACACACTTACATTAGAACAGAGGACACTGGTAGAATCACAGAATGGGTGGGTTGGAGGGGACCTTAAAGAGCATCCAGACCCAACCCCTGCCGTGGGCTGGCTGCCCCCTACCAGACCAGGCTGCTGACAATCCCCTCCCTGCCCACTGCCACCCCACTGTAGAGGCAGCCCAGGGAACCTTTGGCCTTCTGGGCTGTAAGAAATTCTGCTACCTCATGTCCAGTTTCTCATCCATCAGAACCACCAAGTCCTTCTCTGCAGGGCTGCTCTCAGTGAGTTCTCCCAGCCTGTACACACATCTGGGACCGCCCCGACCCAAGTGCAACATCTTGTCCTCGACCTTGTTGAACCTCATGAGGTTCTCATGGCCCCACTTTTCAAAACTGTCCAGGTCCCTTTGGATGGTGTCCCCTCCTTCTGTTGTACCAACTACACCACTCGGCTTGATGCCACCTGCAAACTGCTGAGGGTGTACCCAACCCCATCATCTATGCCACCGATGAAGATGTCACAAGATGGATCCCCTGGGGACACCACTCATCATCAGCCTCTGCCTGGACATCGAGCCATTGACAACAACCCTCTGGCTATGACCATCCAATCAACTCTTTATCCACTGAACAGTCCACCCTTCAAAACCATATCTCTCCGACACAAAGAGGAGGATGTGGTGCAGGCCTATGTCACAGGCCTCGCACAAGGCCAGGCAGATGACCTCCGCTGCCCTGCCTGTTGTCCACTGAAGCCACTGCACCATCACAGAAGGTCACCAGATTGGTCAGCCATGATCTGCCCTTGGTGAAGCCATGCTGAACCATGTGAGGTTCACATGGGCCCACTTATAGAGCCCGTCCAGGACCCTATGGATAGCCCCTTCTTCTACTGTGCCAACCGTGATGAGGTGACGAGGCTTCTTCAAATCTTCTTTTCTTCAAGCAACATGGATGCACGTGTGCTCTGTCACTCAGGGTTTACATGGCAAAGTTTTGGGTGATCCCTGTGAGAAGAGCCCAGAGCTGCCCCATGTTGGATAAGGCCATCAGCGGCCTTGGCACCAATCTCCTCCTGAACGCACTTCAGGCTTGTTTCAACTCCAAATGACCTCACCTGCTTCTTTCTTTCTTTCTTTTTCTTTCTTTTTTTTTCCTTTCTTTTATTTTCCCTTTTGTCTATCTGGAGTAAATTTCTGTCAACAAAGCTGAAAGGCCAAGTAGAGTTCACGGTAACAATTCACATTTCTTAGCAGGTTGTCCAGAACTAAACCTTAACCTTAAACAAGAAGCGTTCTTCGGATTACACAGTAGCTTCAAGAAACGGAGAAAAATAAATCTACCACCTTCCTAGCAGGGAAACTAATAGTATATCACTGCCTGCTGGACTGATTTCTGCAAGCCACAGCCATAACTCAGCAAGCCTGGAGCACCTCATCTGTCAGATATTTATGTGGTGCTTAATTGCACGAACAAAAGCAACTTTCCAAGCCTAACATATGCTGCGTTCTGAGATCATGAGCACGGTGGCTCTCAGCATTGTAAACTACACCCGTTTGTGTCACAGAGTCCAACGGCACGCCAAGCTGGGGTTTCCTTCAGAAAAGGAGGTCCCACCGCCTGCTGCATCGCGGGGCTTCGTGACAGTAATCTGGTAAGATTTAGGAGAAAAAACACAGGAACTGGTTTTGGCACTGGCCAAAGATGCACAGCATCTTCTGATGGTTACCGGCCAGTGTGAAATGAGTGCAAAGTCACGCTCCTTGAATGGCAGCCCCCACTGCTAATCTTACACAACCTGCAAAGGGATTAGCCCTTTTCCATGGCCAGTTGGAGTCGTGGCAAGTTGTTTGCCGTCCCGCTGTCCGCATTCATGCCTTACATGGAAGATTTCTGTCTTTAGTGATGCCAGTAAGGGGAGGTTGAATTGATTTTAGAAAGCATGGTAAAGCCAAATGTTATCCTCTGCAAACAGCGAGGCAGTCCTGATCCTGTTACCTGTAACCGTAAGTCACAAAACCCTATTGAAATAGGAAATTATTAATCTGCGGTTGCACAATGGCTGGCATTAAGGTAGGCTCAAAGCTCCTTTCAAAACCAGTAATAAATGGCCAACAGAAACGCACTCGCTTCCTGGTGGCCACACACTGGCAGCTCCGCTCCGCGCCCGCCCCGTCGCCTTTGACAGGCTGACATGACAGGCCCTACAATATCTGTTTGCCTCCTTTCAAGAGCTTTCTTTTGACAAGCGATGGTGAATAGTGAGCAAAACGGCCGTTGGAACGCTCACGGCAGGCTCGAGCCTGTGGCTATTGTCGTGCACTGCCACATTGTGCTGTGTTATTTCTTTTGCTTCCCAGCGAAGGGAGATGGAGCAGCTCGAGGCCATTCCTATGGCAGAGGGCGTTAAAAGTGGACATGGAGCAAATTCAGCAAAGGATGGGTGTGTGACACCAGGCAAGCCGCTGCAGCTCAGCCGCCTTTGCTAAGCCACCACTTTGTGGTGGTGATGGGTTGGATCTGATGGTCTTAGTGGTCTTTTCCAACCTTAATGATTCTATGATTAATGCTAATCGATCTGAGCCATCCGCTGCAGGACAGGTAGCTCTGCCACCTCATCTTTGCTGCTGCAATTGGCTTTTAGGGGACAACTTCAGCTGCAGTGATAGGATAAGGCTCTCAGACACCTGACAACCCTCCTGCATGGCTCGCTGTCCGGACAGCACTGGTTTTGGGTGAAAAATGAATTACACATAGCAACGCAGAAGGTTATTAATACTGTAACGTATGGGAGGCGAGTGCACGAGAAGCCAAACTTTTACATCGTCTAAACAGCTGTAACACTCTGAAGTTATAAATCATCCAAAAATGAAATAAAAACATTCAATATATATTTATATATTAAAAACAAACAAATAAAAAATCACCTGCGCTCAATTACACAACCAACTCTGTCAAGGAATGCCACTAACAGCACAGAGCACAACAAAATAACCCTTCCATGGCATGTCAGATCTGCCATCAGTCCTGACACTTTGCCAGCATCATAGAATGGCTCAGGCTTGGAGGGGGACCTTAAAGATCATCACCCACTGTGTGGCAGGTTGCAACTGCCTCCTGAGTTATCAAGGAGGAAAACTGGTCAATAGTGCTCCTGAGTGGAAATGGTAGGAGTTGAAACGTTGACTCGGTGCTCTGCTACAAGAAGCTACAAAGCCCAGTGGGCAGCATGTGATAAATGCTCCTGCAAACCTCCAAAGCAGTATCACACAGCAGTGAACATGCTGTCATCCATTCCTCATGAAAAGAAATGCATCCCGAGGCCAGGTTTTCCACCAGGTTTCCCAGCTTTTCACAGCCCCTCCCTTTAAGTCAGAGGGTTTCGACCTCTTTTTGATCTGCCGGGCTCTAAAAATTCATCAGAGAGAGAAGCAGACTCCTGAATAATTAATTGAAGCTTATCGGCGATAGACTTGTCTTTCTTGGTTAGCTTTTATGGACCCCTCAGAAGTTGTTCAAAGGCAAAAACCCACAGCTTTAGGATACAAAATCTCCAGGACAAGCACTATTGCCTTTGTGCAAGCTCAGCTTGGTGACCCAGCGCTTGCTCGCTCCCACCAGTGGGAAATTCAGCCCTGAAGCAACTGAGAGCTTATCAGGAGCATCGCCTGCTATTAAGACAGTGCTGTTCATCCAAAGATTGAAAAGCATTTTGAAACATGGCAATTTTTCGGCTCGCAATGTGTTCTTTCTTTCTTTCATGTGGAAACTGAGACGGGGATTTGGCTGAAGATCGCTGTGCGAGTCGTTGTTCAGAACGCGCCATTCACGAGCACAATTGCACAGAGAAAAGAGTGGCTGAGCTTATTTTCTGAAGAGGAGGCTAAGAAACTTCCACTATTATCTCCTCACCAACCCAGGACTCAGCAGAAATGACATAACCGGCCGCTGTCTCAGGTTTCTGCCCACTTTATTCCATAACCTCTCCCATCCCATTAGTATCAAAATGCTTTGCAAACACAGAGCCACTGGGCCTGAATGTCCCTGAGAGCTGTTCCCATTCCTAGGAGCATTTCTGCCCCCAGAAAATTGCACCATCCTGGCCCCCTGTTCTCCCTGTTTGCTCCCTGGGCATCTCTCACCTCCCATCACTGTTGGTGCCGAGGGCAGCATGGCTATAATTGACATCATGTGCTCACTGGGTTTGCTGAGTTTGAGTACGCACACGGCAGAAAACCTATCTGGAAACATGAAATGATTTAAAAAAAAAGAAAATCATATTCTCCTTCCCCACTCAGGAGCAGGGTCTGCGCAGCAGTACAACCCAGTGTACGTACATTGTTAGACAAAGTTTAAATATAGCATCTAACTATGAAAACATGAATAATTGCGGTGCTTAAAACGTCTGGCTAATCTTCAGCAGAACTGCAATCAATCACTGGTGTCAGACTGGGAAGCATTTCTCAGTCTCATACACAAAACCTTCCTTCAAATTCAAACTGTATCCACTTTCAGTGCTTGGACTGCCTTCCCCATATGATATTAATGGAAGCACTCTCGGCATGAAGAGGCGCTGGTCGGAATTGATTTTCTAATTTAAAAAGAAACAAAGACTTCTGCAAATACATCCAGTAGGGAATGACAGTAATAGCAAAAAAAAAAAAGAAAAGGAAAAAAGAAAAACTTCCATTCCTTGAGCAGATGAAGGGGTGATTTGGATGCTAGTGTAAATTTATTAAAGAAAACACGCAGAACACGTTTGGTTCATCTTGCTCTCTGCTCTGCAGTGCAGCTAGACAAAAACAGAGAGCAAAAGCAAATCTGTTGTCCCTGTTTGCTAGAGGGGAGTTGGACTGGATGGCCCTCAGAGGTCTCTTCCAACTCTAAGGGTTCTAAGAAAACTGAGCCCAAAAGGGCCGTGAGCAGTTGGTGTCAGCTCCTCCTTGGCTGGAAGCTCAGTGTGGAAACCAACTCTGCTCCCCACCAGCTCCTTTGGCAAGCCAACAGCTGTCTCCTGCTCAGTGCCCATTGGATGGTTAATTACCAACCTCTGCCCCTGCCTCACCACTCTTACTGTAAAGACCTTTTTCCTTATATGCAGCACAAGTAAGCCCATGTATTTAATCCGAGCTCCCACCAACCATGTAATTTCTTGTGTTCTGAGCACAGTCATTCACATGAGATCAACCAAAGCTGTGTGAACAAGACCAGAAGAACCACGTCCAGCCTCGTCTGGACAGGTTGCCCAGAGAGGTGATGGATGCTCCATTCCTGGAGACATTCAGGTCAGGCTGGATGGGGCTCCTCCCTGGATGGAGTTGCAGGTGTCCCCATTTATTGCAGGGCAGTTGGGCATTTCAGGGTCCTTCCAACTCAAACCACTATGATTCTTCCTTCTCAGGAGCTTGCTGGTGACCAGGTCTAACTGCTGGAACAGGTTCCACGCCTGGGTGAAGCTCACCAGTTCTTACAGCTTTCCAGCTAGCATTATTTTTCCCACTTCAGCACGCTGAAGACAGAAGGGTCCTGTCACCATTTACCATATTAAACAAGAAAACCTCAGAGCTGGCAGCAGCTGAAGCACTAATTATTCTGGTTGCTGGCATCAGACTGCTACAGAGCCCAGACTTCATCTAAAAATCTCTGGCTGATAAAGCTCATTGAGTGTTCCTGAGCTGTCAAAACCACTAGGTTGGTTTGAACCTGATCTGACCAGATCTCATAGCAATTCAGAGCAGACACGTGCAAGCATGACCCACTTTGTTTCTCTCCATCTCTCACGACGTTATTTGCTTTGCAGGAGGACTACAAACAACAAGCTACTGACAAGTGAGTTGATGGCTGAGACACGAGCCCTCTGAGCTGACATCTCAAAACAAGACAACAGCGTTCATCAAAATTAAACAGCTCTAATAGCTCTGTTTACACAGGTTGATAGTGATAGGACAAGGGGAAATGGGTTTAAACTAAGACAGGAGATTTGGGTTGGATATTAGGAGGAAGTTGTTCACTCAGAGGGTGGTGACACACTGGAACAGAGAGGCTGAGGATGTCCCATCCCTGGAGGCATTCAAGGCAAGGCTGCATGTGGCTCTGGGCAGCCTGCTCTAGTGGTTGGTGACCCTCCCCATCGTGGGGGGGTTGAAATGAGATGATCTTTGAGGTCCATTTCAACTCAGGCCATCCTATGATTCTATCGGATCGTGCACCTCCAGCTGCACTATCTGAGGTGATGGTACCTGAAGCCCACACGAGGCCCTTCAGGATATGGAAACCCTCGACACAGTCTGGTGGGGAATACTGGTATTTTGAATCGGTTGCAGTCTGAGCACAAAGGTGGAGTTAACAGACATATGTTGTTAAATACTGGAAGATGCAGCTTGCTTAGAGGTGTCACAACTGCGTCTCCTGGAAGCACATCCCCCCTCTCTCAGGTCAGCCTCCTTGGCTCCCTCTGCCCCAGAGCCTGCCACCCCCACCTGTCTCTTTCCCAGCTCAGCTCTCTGGCTCGGATCATCTCAGCATCAGTGAGCATCTTCCCCGCTGCCAGCACTGAGGTAAGAAATTCCTGTCTCAAGATGTTCACTGTCACTTCCAGCCCGCAGCTCGCTACGTGCCGACTCCGCTGCCTGCACACGTGAGCTGCAGCCCAGATGAATTTTCACTTGGGTCATCTCAGGAAATCAAGTGAAATAAGAGATGCCCCCCAAAGCTTTGTGTTTATTGTTTTGCTGAGCTGGTTGGAAAGTTATTTGCCAACCCAGCTTGTATATATACTAGCGTCGTCCTTGCTCCTATGACCACCAAAAGAAAATAACTGCACGGCCCCAAGTGATGCCTCATTGCTTCTCTCTTAACTTTGCACATTTTCAAGCTGTACTTACTGACGGGGAAAGCGTGGTAGCAGTGAGGCTGGAAAGAAATGAATCGTGCAAAGCCCACCACTCAGTTTGCACATCACCACATGCAAGCTTGGGATATAAGTTTCTCTTCTGGTCTGATTTAAACCACTGCTGCAACACTTTCACCACCAAATGCTGGCAGTAGGAAGGAGCCCACCATGCAGAAATAACCCCGGGGGGACCCTTCCATGCTCCACGAATGGCCACCACGTGCTGCTAAAAAGGTGTTGCTGCTCTAACAGTTGATATTCTCAAATACAAAACCACAAGGCAAGCTTACAAATGAGGATGGGTTACCTCCCCTGTGCAGAGCAGGGTTGTTTCCCCATGGGTGCCGTTTCTCAGCTTCCTCACCTCTCAGCTAAGTCCCCACTGGGCCCTTGTGGGATGTATGGCAACGGGAGCTCTGAAGATGAGCTTGGTGCCCATCCCAACAGCTGGAAGACCTTTGAGGTGGGGTTTGCTCTGTGAAGAGATCTCCAGCTTCCTTGCTTCCTTCACCCAAACGCATCCATTGGTTTTCCAATCCTGTGAAGCTCCTGCTCTAGGGCAGCACTGAGGATGTTACACACTGCTGAAGTTCCTCACCATCCTTCAAGGTGGATGAAGTAAGGAGGCTCTACGAAAAGGAGGAGGCACTGTGCAATGGATGGTCCCTATAGGCACATAGCAAACATCACTCTACAACGTCTCCGATAGGATATTCTCACTTGAAACACAGGACAAAGGCAAAAGGAGAAAGACTGGATTCATTTATGTCCGAGTCTTGTTCTCACCTAAGCTTTCTGGTTTGGGGGTGTCAGCAGACTTGGCATTTCTCTGGAATCTAACTAGAAGATCAGTAAAAAGAGTTATAGCCTATGGCAGGAAAAACTACACTGCGATACCGATCACTATTATCACTGGAGTGGACAGCTTTCAATGGCAAGGATCAAAATAAGGCAAAAAACTGCCAAAAATACTAAAGAATGCAAATGCCTCTGGAACAGAGTCCTGAATTTGCAGGTCACTCCAGGCTGACATCACTGATTCCTCTAGGTTGTATCCCATTAGCTTGCTGTGCCCTGAGGCCTGATTACTTTGGAAAAATATAAAGTATTAGCAAGTCTCCAAGACATAAATTCTTTGCCAATATTCAAACCAAGAGCAGATTCTCCAGGAGGAGAAATATCCTCTCACCTTATCGTAAAACGACTTGCTACGTGGGACCTCCAGATGGATGGGTTAAGGGACACCTGCTCTGTTGGGGTACTTTCTCCTGTAACTGCCATATAACAACTCTCCCTGTAGAGGCTTTGCTGTGTACACAGCACACAGATTCTAGAACTTCACAAAGAGCTATTGGGTAGGGTCAAAGGGTCCCGATTCCCAGTTAGCACCCCATGAGGGTGTTGGTCCCCAAGACTCAGGGAGCCAATGGTCCCCACGTTGTCACTCCAAACCGCCTCCAAGAGAACTTGAGGTCTGACTCTGAAAGACCTTCGAGCACAGCAAATGTGAGGAAATGAAGGCGGAATGGAAGCAAACATGCTGCAAATTCCCATTCTGGTTTGCCCCACGCTCATCATTCCACAGAAACAGCCCTTGCATTGGCACTGGGATGCTGAAAGTCATCTGCCAGTTGTTGGGATCAGCAGGCATCTGCAACCAGGGCTGGCAAAAGGACAACACTGAGGTGACAATCTGCTCATGGGGCACTAAGAAGCAGTAGCACCAAAGAGTATTGTTCCTCCAGAACCCTGAATTAGAGCTGAACCTTCAGCTGATGGGTCTGTGGATATGGGGCTGCCTTGCTCAGGAAAGCTGGTGCAGAGCTGCTCGCTCCAAATTAGTAAGAAGGCAGCAGCAAAAAGCTTTGACAGTAAGAAGCATTTGGAAAACTGCGTTTCTGGGTAAATTTCCACCCCGTAAACACTGCAGGAGTTCGATCACGGCTCGGAATTCTTCTGCTTTCTGTTGTAACTTATTTCTTGTTCTGCTGCCAGCTTGCATAAGCAAGGCAGCACGGTTCCATCGGCGGAGCAAGGAAGGAGGAATGGGGATGCGTAGGTACAGGTCCTCTGAGAGTTGTTTTGCTGCACCCCAGACAGCAGCAGCTCTGCTCCCAGGAGAGCAGGTGGGCAGAGCTGGGGTCTGCAGCAAGCAGGGGCTCCTGCTCTACAGACCATCAGCCAGCCATCCACTGAGCACCCCGAAACCATCCCATAAAGGAGCCAGAAGTATCCTCTGAGCCTCATGCAAGAAGAGCTTACAATAAATTGAAGACGTGGGTACTTAAAATGGTGCTGAAGAAGCATCCAAAAGCCCAAAATGTGGAGCTCAGCAGTCACCCCAACTTTGCTGCTGGACACGGGGTGCCCCTCCTATCCCACCTAAGAGCAGCACAGCTCTCGCCTTCCTGAGCTGCAAACATCCCATGCCAAAACACAACGTTCCCTAAATTTGCCGGATGAGAGCACATGAACAGGCCGATCTTTCGAAACTCTCCCATTCTTCTCCTAATTTATTGATGAAAGGATTCCTCACTGGTTAGGCAATATCCCTCTGGATGAAAGCCTGGCTATGTTTCTCTACTTTCTCCCACCTTCTGTAATGTACACTCCTCTCTAATGGCCCCCTGATGAAAAATTCACCGCTCGCCGCCAGTTGTGCTGCTGATGGATCGGGTTGCTTGTTACCTGTTCAGATTAATCAGGTTACAGCTCCTGCCAACAAAGCATGGCCTCACACCTCAACTCTAGGACCCAAATCCACGTCCAATATCCAAGTCTGACAAATGTACAGTGACGCTTGAAACCAACCCTGTGGCCTTTATGTTCAGCCCTGTTCAGTTGGGTTAGCCATTCTGCCAGACAAAGAGAAACCTCTTTGCACATATGTAGCATAAAGAAGCCATTTATGCTTGCAGATACAGCTGCAGACAACAGCGTGGCAGTGAAAACTGGGGTGAAGGAGCTGGATGGGGTTCTGCCCAACAAGCACAGTGCTTCACACCCTCATGGGCAAGGCTTTCTGGAGGTTTAATTTGTGTTTTGAGTGTCTGGGATGGAAATACTTCTAATTACATTGCAAATTCCACACACAATTAGTCTAAGTTTATCACTAGAAGTAACTCAGCTCATCACAGGCCAAGGTTCATTTCTCTTTTGAAGCTCAAATGGTCCATAGGATTTTACTGCGTGGGAGTAAATCCCAACTCCAAGACCTCCGAGCGCTTCCACAGCCAACTCAAGTCTTCCATCAACACAGCTTGGGACCAGGGCAAATCCACCCAAGAGAGATGCTTTAAAAGACAGAGAACACCTTTACATACACACAAAAGTACACTTCAAGAACCACGGAGACGTGGCACTGAGGGCCACGGTCACCGGGCACTGCGGGGATGGGTTGGGATTGGGCTTGGGGATCTTAGAGCTCTTTCCCAACTTGCATGATTCTGTGACTCTACACTTTTGTCCGTTCTAAAAGATGGCTCTGCAGCACTGTCATATCACGTGACTGATGCTGTAGGGCACTGTGTGCTCTGAATCACTAATTCAAAACAGGGACGTCCTGGTGCTGGGCTGGATGGCGTGAAGGGAATGACCAAACTGCTGCAAATTCCATCTTTTATTTCAGCCATCAGTTTTGCTAAAACCAAAGCTGTTGCTCAACCTCTTCTTTCTGGCTTAACCTTCACCTTCACAAATTCTAGTGAAATGAGGTAAGGTTTCAGCTGTGGGAAATGCAGGTAATTTCTGCAGCCAAATTCCTTAGAGGTGCAGTTCCACCAGCTTAACTGTATCGTCACTCATCGTGAATGCCACGGAGACAATTATACAATTAAAACTCCTGCGAACTGCAGCACTGAGACAAACTGAAGGCATCTGAAAATGCAGCAATTTTAACTCATTACGTTTCCGACAAAATCCAAAGG
This sequence comes from Odontophorus gujanensis, assembly GCA_013399175.1. Lineage (NCBI taxonomy): Eukaryota > Metazoa > Chordata > Aves > Galliformes > Odontophoridae > Odontophorus > Odontophorus gujanensis. The sequence continues at coordinate 33,066 of VXAB01000682.1, forward strand.
CCGAGATGGGAGCGACACAGGCAATGAGTTTCTATTTTCAGAAATGGTCCCAATTGCAACAAAACCAACAAAGAGAGAGATGGTAAGAAGTAACAAACACACTTCACTCTTGGGATATTCATCACCAGAAGAAAAAAAGCCATGAGCTTCTTCAGCAATCACTGCAGATTTGGAGCAGTGCTGACCTCGTAGTTCTTTGCTCTCAAGAGAAAAAAAGACATTTCTCAACTACTCTATACTTATTCTGAAATTAAAATCTGGTTGGCAAAGACTCACTCTTGCCTTTTTACTAAGTGTTATAAACCAACTTAGAAACTTGAATAAAGCCTCAAGTTTCTCGTTAGGTAGACCACACCCATTTGATGGCTGTGGAAAATCCAAGGACAGAAGTTGCCTGATATCATCCAGATCAACCAGCAAAGCACTGCCTCGAGCCTCCCACCTCCAAAATTTATCCATGGAAATTCCCCTCCACCCTTCTTCCAGAGACCCGGGATGAAACTCCTGACAACACGGCCAAGGACATCTCCTCCAATGCTCTGTGAGTTGGATATCGGCACGTCCTGGAGCTGCTGTGGGTCAGTGGAATTAAGCCAAAATGCTGTTTGTTTTCTGTAAACTGCGTCTTCTCTTAATTTTTCCTGAACTGCCCAGAAGTGGTTTATTACCAATGACCAGGATTCCCTGCAGAAGGTCGTATTCTCAGCAAAGCAAAGCTCTCGAGCCATGAAAGGAATGCGTGCGGACCAACTGGCGAAGAACGACTGACTTCAAATGAAGGCCCTAACATCTGGCTTAGCTTAGCCCCGAGCTGTAACCAAACCACAGTCTCCTCAACTCTACTGGCACCGTGCTCGTGAAAAATCACACGGCTATGAGATGACAGTTCGGAGTTGCAGCAGCAGCAAGTAAATATCATTTGATCAGGTGTGAAGTAAAACCGTCTTCGCTGAAACACCATTGATGATACATAGCTCTGACCCCCTGGGAACACTGTCCTATCGGATAACCTTAAGCAAAGGTGTAGGTATTTAACCCTGCTTGAGCAACAGGTAAGATGAGAGGGATTGGTTGAGCACAGGGAATCAGCAGGGAGCACAAAGAGCTTTCTCCACTGCCAGGCATAAACACAGCAACAAGTTCTCTGCTTCTGTTACTGTTCCTATTTTCAGTCTTTTTTATAGCAACTCTACAGGAAAGAAGTGTATGAAGCAGCACCTGCAGCTCACCCTAGCATCCACGCCTTTGGAAGCATGTTCATAATGTGGATTACAGCTCCTTAAGCACCAGAATACAATTAGGGCACCAAGGTTGCCAGAAGCTTAAGAGTGAGGGAGAGGTTCAGGTTGGATATTAGGAAACATCTCTTCCCAGGAAGAGTGATCAGGCGCTGGCACAGCTGCCCAGGGAATGGTAGGCTCACCATCCTTGGGGTTGTTTCAGAACTGTGGAGATGTGGCACTGAGGGATGCGGTCAGTGGGCATAGTGGGATGGGTTGGGGTTGGCCCTGGTGATCCTAAAACTCACTTCCACCCTTAGTGATTCTGTGATACAAGACTACTTCTATTCATTTATTTTTAAGGCAGAAGTTGTGAATTTAAAGAGCAGAGGCAATGAGCTGGGTCTTAAAACACGCTACCAGGTTCCATCAGGATAACATCAAAGAATATTTTAAGCTTCGAGAATGCTTCTACCCAAGTGAAACTGCCCTAGTTCCATGCCAGGATGCATTTCACAAAGACTTTTGCACCCTCACAGGGCAAAGGGCAAGGCGAGAGCCTACTTAAGGGCTCCTGACAAATTATGTCAGTAGAACAAACTGTAAAATTGACCAAGAGATGTTAGAGGCTCTACCCACATGGGAATGAATGTGTGCATTATATACATTCTGCAAACACAGTGAAGCTCTTCATTGCAGAGAGTAAACACAGAGCAAAGCAGGGGGAGGCAGCGTGGGATATTTTATCTTCCACACAAATACACAAAACCATCACCGTTTTTCATGTGCCAAATAATTTCCCAGGTCGTACATCACCCATCCCACCATTCCCACTGATCACATCCCTCAGTGCCACAACTCCATGGTTGTGGAACACCTCCAGGGATGGTGACCCACCACTCCCTGGGCAGCTGTGCCAGTGCCTGATTCAATCTGAGAATAAACATTTCCTAATATCCAACCTGAACCATATCCACAGTGAGTGCCAGCATCACTGATGGAAGACAGATTCGAGCCACCTCCCAGCCCTCCAACACTTGATTTCATCAGAAGATCACACTGCAGCCCTATCACTCACACACACGCCAAAAGAATCATCCTAGCACAATCTACTTCAGAAACCAAATCTCACTTGTGCATGACTGCAGCCTGCAGCGTGGGGCCTTTGTGCATTTTGAGGAGCAGAAGCAGTAGCTGGGTGCACTTGACTCCTTTGACAAATTTATGCAAGGCGGGATGCAGCCGGCTCATTGGTTACAGGGACAGCCACAGACATGTTCAATAACTTGCACAAAACACTGCTCTGACAGACAGCGGAAAATATATGAACAGAAATCCAAATAAAAGGGATGGAATTAACAAGATCTGTGCTGAATTTCAGGGCTCGATCACTGAGCTCGCTGCCACAGCCAGCCTCCAGCCACCATCTGCATGTTTTCCATTTAGGCTGAGCCGACAGGAGCAGGAATGGTGTCTTTTCTACTCCTTGCAAACCACCTATCACACTTCTGGTGAAAGAAGGACTGTTAGTTATTGACCACAAACAGCTGAACCCACCCTCCTCCATCCTAAGTTTAACAGCATGTTTTTAAAGAGGAGCTTCAGACCCGGGAAGTTTGCACAAAAGACAGCTTCCCTGCCAGAAAGAGAATAAGAACTACATTTATTTTTTTTCTTCCTATTAAAATATGGCTTTTTGTCAGAATTCAAAGGTTTCCACAGGGGAGATCAGGAAACTGAGGCACGGGGACTTGCAGCTTCCACCATGCACCAGCACACGTGGGGAGCAGACTGCACCCCTCTGCTGGTCCCCACCGGGCTCCATCCCCGACCCCAGCAGCCTGGATCCCATTAGTGGCTTTGGCAGAGCCTTTGGGCCAGCTCTTTGCTCACGTGTGCAGCACCCGTGGCTCCACCAGCGGGGACTTTCCTTGTGCTGTGATTCAGCTTCCAGCCCCGCCAAAGCGGGAATAGAGCCCGCGTGGGGTTGACGGGGAACTGGTCAACACTGGGGAAGAGTTTCGGGAACCTCCAAGGAACAGGTGCCAGGAGATGGGAGGCCCTTGCTTTGGAAATGTAATCATCAGTAATAACCGCAGCAAGACTTGAGTTTTTAGACCTGAAAACATGCAGAGGACGAAACCGAAACGCAGCGATGCTCGGCCCAAAAGAAGGGCTGCGGTGTTTAACCAAACCTTCATAAAACCCTCAAAGCAACCTAAAAAATGAAGGGCGGATGAATCCCACTCTTCTGGGGACGTGCTCTTCCCAAACACTGATTCTCCCCTTCTTTCAGCTTTCCAGTAGTTCCATTTTCCTCCAAAAATGCACTTCTACATTCAGGGTAGATTCTCACCAGCCAGGGTAGGTTCTCACACCAGCCCCAAACCAACAGCTGAAGGTTATGGGTCAACATAAAGAGACTGACAAAAGGATGCAGGGCAACAGCACGGGTTGTAGTAGGGGAAGGAGATCTATGCAGGGAGGAAAGATGAAGAGACAAGCCTGCAAATGTGTGTATACACAGGTATATGCACACACAAAGACAAGCAGTGGAGATGCTGCCAAGAATAGGGACAACAAACCAATGCTACCAACAGACACAACCTTCTCATGAAGCATAGTTAAATGTAGTTGTGAGAACACACCAAGTTACTTCACAGGGACCAGATCCTGCCCACGCCTTTAGCAAACTCCTTGTTGACTTCATCTGAAGAGCACCCAACTTGGCTGTCCATTCTAGCTCTCTGTCCTTGAGGAAAGGCTTGATGTCCACCATCAATCTTATTCCCCACCACCAAACCCAGGCTTCCTCAGCATGCTAAAAACGAGAAAACGTTCATTAAAAAAATCACTTTTGCCTGTCACACAGGAAGCAGCTGAAAGGGACTGGGGTTGCCACATCCATGCTGAGGTCTCGTGTAAATTGTGCAGGAAGGGGGTTTCCATTCCGATTCAATGAGTACAGAAGGGGTTACTTAAGAGAAAATCAAACTGTATTACATAAACTGCCGACACAACAACATAAAAGTGAACTTTCCAACCTTGGAATCTAATCAATACTGCCTTGTAGGTCGAGGTGTGGAAGCACTTTGTATGTGTCAGTGAAAGCAGCCTTTAAGGTGTAGTCCAGCTGGGGTTGGACTGGACCATCTCCAGAGGTCCCTTCCGCCTCTGATGATTCTGTGTAATGGGACATCAGAAGTCCTGAGGGTTTACATCCCAAATACACCTTCTGTACTAACTCAGTGTACTGCTTCACTCAGACCTGGAGCTTGAATGCTGGAATCACAGAATAGCTTGGGTTGGGAGGGATCTCAAAGATCATCCAGCTGCCATGGGCTGTTCCCCACCAGGTCAGGTTGCCCACGGCCTCATCCATGCTGCCCCTGAGCATCTCCAGGGATGGGGCATCCACAGCCTTTCTGGGCAGCCTGTGCCATGGCCTCACAGCCCTCACAGTGAAAAACTTTCCCCTGGCAGCTAAGCTAAACACTGAGTTTAATCTCACGCTCAGAATGCTTGTACAGTAAATCACGAGGCACTGCATTCGTGTGAGGCTCACTTCAAAATCAAGCCCATCAATACGACGTCAGTCAATAATTCCAGTCAAACAGGTATGCTGCTAACCCCAGCAGCACCACTGCTGAGCATGAGGCTTCCCTGCAAACAAACTGCTGGATGCTCGAGTGCAGCCAAGCGATACACAACGCTTCAGGGCTGCAAACAGAAAGGTCGAGGAGGAGAAATGAGAAAATGAAAGCAAACGTCCCTTGTTCGTGTTGCTGCTCCTTCAGG
>VXAB01000682.1:39330-146927 GCA_013399175.1 Odontophorus gujanensis
CTCAGACCTGGAGCTTGAATGCTGGAATCACAGAATAGCTTGGGTTGGGAGGGATCTCAAAGATCATCCAGCTGCCATGGGCTGTTCCCCACCAGGTCAGGTTGCCCACGGCCTCATCCATGCTGCCCCTGAGCATCTCCAGGGATGGGGCATCCACAGCCTTTCTGGGCAGCCTGTGCCATGGCCTCACAGCCCTCACAGTGAAAAACTTTCCCCTGGCAGCTAAGCTAAACACTGAGTTTAATCTCACGCTCAGAATGCTTGTACAGTAAATCACGAGGCACTGCATTCGTGTGAGGCTCACTTCAAAATCAAGCCCATCAATACGACGTCAGTCAATAATTCCAGTCAAACAGGTATGCTGCTAACCCCAGCAGCACCACTGCTGAGCATGAGGCTTCCCTGCAAACAAACTGCTGGATGCTCGAGTGCAGCCAAGCGATACACAACGCTTCAGGGCTGCAAACAGAAAGGTCGAGGAGGAGAAATGAGAAAATGAAAGCAAACGTCCCTTGTTCGTGTTGCTGCTCCTTCAGGCAGTGTGGCTATGCAGCCTTACAACGTTGGTCTTGGAGCACACCGGAAGAAATGCATTCAGAAAAGGCAAGCACCAAATACTGGAAAACGGAAACCTGAATCTGGCATTATCCAAAGCTGAACGTGTGTAAGAAAGGTTGGATAAGAATGCAAGAATATGAAGACAGAGCTTCAGCCTCCACAAAAAGCAGCATCCCACTGCAAGGGCCCACTGAAGCAATGAGAGCATGTCTAACAGGCAATGAAACACAGAAAGGACAGATTCTGAGCAGTGGCCAGGCTGAGATGCTGGAAAAAGCAAAGCAGGGAAGATTTACTGTAAGTAGGCCCAACCTGCTGCTCCCTGCAGACTGCAGAAACCAGAGCAGGCTTCATTCCTTCAAGTCACCCCGCTGGTGAGTAAATTCATTAGAAAAATGAATTTAAAATTTAAGCTCAGCTCTGAGAACAACACACGTGGTTATCTGGAGTCATCACTTGAACTGAAACCTGGCTGATGAGAGCCCACCAGGATGGAGGGCATGGCCAGTGGGCACAGTGCTGATGGGCTGATGGTTGGATTCGATCACCTTACATGTCTTCTCCAACCTTAATGACTTTATGATTCTAATTAAATGCATATTGCTTCCACTGTCCATTAAAACACTCCTTCTTCTTGGAAAATCTCTTAACTTCAGATATATTTATTTATACATTCACACACGTACCATACTATCTCTTTACTAGAGCAGGATATTCTCATCATAGGAAAATATATATTAAATGATCATCTATAGGGAAAAAATACACTACTGTGTTGTGCTGGGGGGGTTCCTCTGCTTTCTGCTTGGAACATCTCTGTGAGCTATGAGCAAAGGTGCTGGAAACATCATCACTGCATGGATATAAGAAAAGGAGCACATGAGGAACAGCCCATGGGAGTGACAGGGCAGCCACATGCTCTGCATCCTTCCTGCAGCCCACTGGAGAAAGCTGCAAGTGCCTGAATGACAGAGGGATCATTAAGTGCTCTTATTGATAGAATCTGTAATTAAAGACATGAGCAATGCTCCTCTTCAAGGCAACTAACTGCCCCACCTGCGGTGCCAGGTGATGCTCACAGAGAACTTCCCCTGTCTGAGGGGATAAATCAGAAGCAGCAAACTGGGAAATGATGGGTGTGCATTTATTTTCTCAACCTGCCCCCAAAACCATACAGAATAATGTACCCCAGAGGCTATGCAGCGAGTTTGGACTCAAGTCATTGAAAACTGCGTCCATCAGGGCAAAACAGAAAACGGTGTGAACTCAGGCTGACCTTAAAGAAATCCCTTAACCTAAAAATATAAAGGACAAAGTGTTTCCACTGTGAGCTGCTATATAAAACCACCCTCAAGAAAAGTGCCGGACTCCTTTCAAACTAACCTCAAACACGAAGCAAATTCCAGCGTGCTATTTTCCTCTGGCATCCCAGAATGTAAATCTCAAGGACAGAACTGGCTGTTCAAATTAGCTCCTACTCCTGCAGAAGCAATTGTTTTCAAACAGTTTCAAAAAGCAGTCCTGCATAGGGTTGCATTCCAGGGAGGATTCCCACCCCCACCCCACTCCCCTCCAGATTTTAGACATTAAGAGGGACAGAGCAAGAGCAGACTCTGTATGGTTGGTTCCAAGTTGCCTCAAAGAAACATAAAAGAATAATAAAAATAAATCTTGGTGGTGTAATCACAACAACTTAAGGCCGGAATGCCTCTGATTTTTTGGGAATGGATCTTCCATTGGCCAGCAATAGGTTTAAATGAGAGTAAGTCACTCCATCTGCAGAAAAGCACGGCCTTGGAGGGTTCCTGCTCTGAGTCAGCTGTGGGGAATGGTTCTGCTTAGGGCACACCCCATGAGGCTCCGTTCAGGTTCTCTTAATCTCTGAAACAAAAGATTCCTATCTCCCATCGCTGTCATTCCTGATTAGCACATCATTTCCCCATCAGCCGTAATGTCAGCAACCAAATTAAGGTATTACACTCTGGAACATTTAAGGTGATTAGATCGGAGCACTATTTACTCTTCCACTTGGGCAGATGTGACAGCTATGCACAGGAGGATGGGAGATGCCACCCTCCAAGTCAAGAAATTCTTCCTCGTGTTCAGATGAAACTCCTTGGGCTCCAGTTTGTGCCCAGTGCCCCTCGTCCTAGCACTGGCACCACTGAAAAAGCCATGCACTCCAGGATCCCATTGGCCCTCTTGGTCACCAAAGCACATTGCTGGCTCATGGTCACCTTGTGGTCAACTGTTGGTCAACCACTGGCCAACTGTTGGCCACCAGGAACCCCAGCTCCTTCTCTGCAGTGCCCCTTCCAGCAGCTACGCCTCCCCAGGTGTAGGACCCTACATTCAACCTCATTGAACCTCATGAATTTCCTCTGCCCAGGTCTCACGGAAGACCCGGTGCACTCTATCCCTTCCTCCAGGTCATTGATGAAGGTGCTGAACATGATCAGACCAAGTACCAATCCCTGGGTACCCACTAGCTACACAAAACTCCCAACTAGTTCCAGTAGTGAAAGCTCCATTACCAAGATCTCCCCCATACCCACGTCACGGCCCAGACTTCGACTAACCAGTGGTCACAGCAGTTAGCCAAAAAGCAAGAATCAAGTCACAGAGCTACATTACCCTGCAGAATGAGCTCAGGGTTTGCTCCAGCAAGAGGAGTGAAGGCTCCCAGTGATGCACAGCCAGCGAAAGCAGTCCCAACAAATCAGCCATTGAGATGGGTCACAAAGCCAGGCCAGCTAACATCTAGGATTACAGTGTAATTTTGTGTCTCAGAGCTGGTCCACAGCTCTTCAAACTGTGAATATATTGTTGGAGCTGAATTTCCAAGCTCCAAGGTCAGAACAACTCAAACATCTCCTGACAACCCTTTCTCCCCATGGCAGTGCTGTTTCTCATCCAATGTGAGTGGGTATCAGGGAACAAGCATTAGCACCTCCTCACCTCTTTTCTGCCAGACCTTTCCGAATTTAAAGTCACGTGTGACTTTTCCCACGGACCGTCCCTCTAAATTGCAGCATTTCTGGTACCCACTTGGCTCCAAATTATCAGAATTGCAACAGCGAGTGAAAAGTTCACCCCTGCCCTCAGCAAACTGCTTTGGAGAAAGAAAGAGGTGGGCGCTTTTCCTGCCTGATGAGATCAGTGACAGAATTAAACCCTGGAACAGGAGATAAAACCCCAACAGTGACAGCTCCATAACCCCATGTAACCATCTCTCCTGCAATACAAAGCTACAAGGAAGCATTCAGATCCACAAACCACCCAACATCCCATAGCAGCACCAGCTCAGCAAGGAGCTAAGAACACATGAGGAGGCTTTGCTGTCCTCCAGTAAGATCCACCAGCTATGGCTGTTTTGGTTTTTATCCTCCCTTCTTTGCAGCAGTGTCACAGGATGATGCAGCTCCCTGAAGCTGACTTTAATAGATCCATTCAAGGAACAGCCTCACTCTGCAATTATCATGCCTATCCGGTCCAACTAATGTGCTTGTTTACACTATCTGGCAAACTCCAGATCGAGTGTCATTTCATCACCGGGATTCTTTCGCCTAAGCCAAGACCAACAGACCATGGTGGTAATTTAAACACTGAAAGCATGCACAGTATCGATCCACGAGACTTGACGCCAGCTCGCTGTTACACTAAAACCCATCCCCAAGGGAACTCCCTTCGGCGGGGCCGGACGGAGAGGAAGAATTTCAATGAATGGAGGAGAAGCTTGCTAGGGAGATAAATATGCATGAGCACAAGACCCGAATGAGGCTTGCACTTCGTGTGGCTCGAAGCACGCAGCCACGCAGCTCCGTTTGATACAAGGAGCAAGGGATTACCTGAGAGAAACCCGTGAGAACGCTCGGTGAGATGCTGATGGATCTCTGCATCACACACACCTGTCTGGCACATGGGAACAGCTCACGGTGCCGAAGAATGCGTTCAAGCATCCAGAAATAACAGGCACTAGATGAGCAGATTGCAGCTAAATATAACAAGCGCTGTCTGAAGCGACGTCCTTCCCTTCCCCTGCCTCTCCTCCTCCGCTTTCAGGATTCACCTGTCTGCAAGCACAGACGTGGCACGCGGTGGAAACCACCTCGCTCGTTCCCCCCTGTGGGAAGCAGCCACACCTCTTGGTGTGGAAGGGACAGAGGTTCAAAGCCACTATAACAAATGGGCTTCACTGACCAGAGGGGCACCAACCACTCTGCGCGTGTTGGAAGGGCCTTTTGTGGAAGGTTTTGAAGATGTGTGGTGTCAATGGTCATCAGCAATGCAAAGGGAGGGAGGGGAGAAGACTTCAGGGCTCCTCTGTTGCTTAACCCAAGAGAGCCAGGTGAGAGCCCTGTTTTCTGCTTCGTCCCACCACGAGCTGCAGCCACAACAGAGAAGAGTTCATCCCAGCTGGAACCTCAACAGCCCTTTGGGTTGCACCCACCCTGCAAGGCACGCCCTAACGTCTTTGTAGAGGGTCAAACCTGCAAAGTGGAGTTCAGACACTTGGCTTCACCTTATCAGAAATCCCTTGGTGAGCTGCTCCCACCGAAACACGTGCGTTGCCCAGAGGGATGATGGGTGCCCCACAGAGACACCCAAGGTCAAGCTGGATGGGGCTCTGAGCATATGATGGAGCTGTGAGTGTCCCTGTTCATTGCAGGCAGTGGGATCAGGTGGCCTCTAAAGGTCCCTTCCAACTCAAACATCTCTATGACTCTACGATGTAATGCTCTTTTCTCACCCTTGTTTTCTCTCTTCTGTATTGCCTGGGTGATCCTGAAAGTTCAGGAGGTCTTCCTACTCCAGAAGGAACTGACCCTCACTTTGTTCACGTTTCATACATATCCTTTAAAGGGGTCAGGTGCAAAAGCTGAGTGTGTTAGATTGGTTTCACACCCAGCCAGCTCCTCCGACAAGCCCCGCAGCAGCGAGCTGCCACTCCTCCATGCTCGTGGTCAGACCAACTCAATCTTTATCAATTAAAGACCATTAGCCTAATGGCTCTCTTCCTCCCTATGGAACACAGCACACAGAGCTCTGTTAGCCCTCAGCTGGTCTCACACACCACCTCCAAGGATCAGAGCCATCACCTCCAAACTCGACCTCAACACTACAACAGACGTTGCTGTAGATGCAACAAACCAACCTCCAGCCACACAACAAAGCAGCTCAGCTCCTAAACAGAGGCATGCATCAGCTGCTACCCCAGCAAGGCACAAGCCTCTTGTGTGCCCATGTCCTGTCTACTTGTGTCTTGTGGATGCATGGGACACCTTCTGGCTTCTAAGACAACGTTAGGCATCCGTGCACTGTAATGCCTGTAACACTCCCTACCCATTCTAAAGGGAAACTGCACTCAAGCATTGAGGTACCAATTCAGAGCAAGAGCACAAAGCTTCCTACTGCCATCAGATCAACCCTCCTAATAAGAGTTAATCTGGTAAATAGCCCATCTAACAGCCACAACTCCCGCATTATATGTAAAAACAGACGTGACCCGGAATCAATAGACACTATAGGAATGTAAACTATTATTTTTATCACGGGGGATGGGGGGGAATTAATAGAAAAGCAAATCACACTGGAATGTTCCTTGCTGTATAGTGCCACCTTGCTGTCAATTCATCAATAAAAATGACAACTGATGCTTTTGTACAAGATGTGCAGTGTGTCAGCCTCAATTAACTGAGCTTTGTGAATGTATCCTGGGCTGAAGAATAACGGCAAAGCCAGCTCCAAACAGAGCCCCGAGGTCCTAACTGTGAGCATATTTGGTGACCTCCCCTCCCCTTGCTGGTTGCTCCAGTGTTGTCATTTCCCCCAATGTACTGCCTTGGAGCACACACAGGACAAGTTCTCTCTGCCACTGGGCCCTTACACATCAGCCACTTGCCCTTCCCCACAGACCTTATCTCATTTATTAGCTTCCTAATCCATGTGTGCAGCGTGACATAAGTGCTAGCCAACACATGGGACTCCTTAAATCAAATGGGAAAATCAATGGGAGAGTCTGACAGCAGCCTGCTTCGAGACTGCTTGTTTAAGGCAATTAATACCTCATTCCTGGCTGGTATGGGGTACTGAAGGCTTCTCTACAACTGCCCTGATGGACAAAAGCACCAGAGGTCTCGCCCTGTAAACCTCCCCTAGATGTTCATCACGCCATTTTGATCTGCATGACATATGATCGTTTGAGTCGTGCAATATCACAGGGTCATAGAATCACACAGGTTGGAAAAGATCACCGGGATCCTCCTGTCCAACCCCAACCCATTCCCCCCATACCCACTGACCGTGTCCCTCCATGACACATCTCCACGGCTCTTGGACACCTGCAGGGACAGTGACTCCACCACCCTGCTGGGCAGCCTGTTCTGACAAGAAGAAACTTCCCTTCAAATCCAATTCCTGGCTCTGAAACCACCACCCAGTGACTGCGTTGAACCTGGGACAGCTGAGGGAGAAGGGATGTGGTGGGATATTGTTTCCCAATGGCATCAGAGTGCCTTACCACCCAGCGAGCTGCAGAGTAGGTAGAGCCCAGCCCAGGCCAAGCAATGTGCTCTTTGCTTTCACAGCAGCAATGGGACCACTCATAAATGAAAGACAAAACCCAAAGACCCTCACCACACAAGGTGAAGCTAGGATGTCAGGAAAGGCAGCTCATAAAGGCTTCTTTATGGATGGCATTTCCAATCAGACAGTGAAGCTCTTCCTTCCCAGCCTGAGAGTGACACCTGGGATTGCCCAAGAGGGTTCGGTTTCAGTGCTGGGGATCTTGGGGTTAAAAGCAACCACCTCTGTCCCTCTCTGTTCCCCATCATCACTACCTCAGTCAGCAGGTTAAAGATGAAAGTGGGTTCATCGGTGTCCATTTCTCTGCTTGGATGTCTCAGCCTCCTGCAAATTAGAGGCAGGCAGCAGATCTTCCTGCCACAGTTCCTGCTGCTTATGGCCCGGAGCAGATGCATGAAGTAAGAGCAATCTGCTACAGGGCAGGGATCATGGGCAGAGGGGGCTGGAGGTGCCCAAGAGCGGACAGGACCTGCAGTAGAGTCTTACAGGAATAAAGCTCAACTGCAACGAGTTCCCAATCTGCCACAAAGTCCCCTTTGGCTGAGGTTCTTCAAGGAGTGTCATTTGAGGAGCTGCACTGTTTGCTACCATAAAATATACATGGAAACAAGAGGAGGGAGTAATAAGTGATAACATTATGTTTTACTGAATCGTTCCCAGCACACAGCCTTGGAAAGAAAACAGAATTCCACTGTTAACATCACGAGGCCCACGCAGGGTGCATGGTAAAGCACAGACCAACCCTGAGAGCCCCAAATTTGGGTCACTCCTGTGCAAAACCAGGGCACCAGCCAAGGTAAGGACATGCGTGTCCCATCCCACCACCTGATTTCTACAGGAGCATCAACACAGCACTGAGGGACATGGTTAGTGGGCAATACTGGTGGTAGGTGGATGGTTGGATGAGATGATCTTAGAGATGATCTATGATCTACACAAGTCAGGTGTAAAGTGCACGTGATGGCTTGAGGAACTTTCACACACAACCACAAGGTATCAAAATCTGTTCCTTTTTTTCAAGATTGTCATTTCCTTCCCTTATTTCTCTTGTCAAGCCCCAAAATCTCCAAATGAAAGAGGATTTGATAGGATGTTTTCTTTTTTTTTGTTTTGTTTTCACTGCTCCACTAGGAACAGACTCCACAGTTTCCATCGCTATGCCTCACTGAAAGAAATCCAGGCTAACAGAAGTGCTAACAGAATGTGTTTGTGCTCTTGATTTTATGTTTGAAGGCTCTGGGGAGCACCCAGCCTCTTTAAGTCCTCAGCATGCCAATACATCCTTCCTGGATCAAGAGTGATGGCTTCTGATGGAGTTGGAGCAGCTGAATGAACTGGGATCTGGGTGATTTTAATGTAATTGAACTACAAAAGGGTATGTTTAAAGTACCACTAAGACTAGCTGAAACTCACCAAAGCAAGAAAAAACAGAGTTAAGGCTCTAAATCCACCCTGATCTCACGCCTTTGTGTGCCTTTCCCTTTCCCCATTCCCTTTCTGCAGAGCACAGTGAGCAGCAAGCCTGGATCTTCAGCACAAACTTTGAACCATCCTTCTTTTGTGAGTCAGGCATTGAACACTGATTCAAAAATAAATAAATTACTTAATGTGCCCTTTTCAAATACTGTTGGTTTTATAGGCATTAAAGAAAACCATACCCTGAGCTTAATAAGCCAGAAAAACAGTGGCTTGGCCAAGCCCCTGGAATGCCCTTCCTGGTCCTCTTGCAACGGGTTAGCCACTCTCTGAGGGATTTCGGCATGGCTCCCTGGGCAATGCCTGCCCAACAATCTGTGTCTGAACACATCTCCATGGTCACCCACACAAGGATGCACCAGAGTGCAGAAAAAAATGCCTCTGTGTTCCTAGAACCATAGAATTATAGAATCGTAGAACAACTTGGGTAGGAAGAGACCTCAAAGATCATCCAGTTCCAACCCCAATGCCACAGGCTGGTTGCCAACCACTCAATAATGCACCAGGTCAGGCTGCCCAGAGCTCCAACCAGCCTGGCCTTGACTTGCCTGCAATGGGATTCCAACATGGAGCACCCTCCTGATGTCTCAAGGATGACCAGGGCTGCAGAAACCTAAAGTCTGAGCTTCAGGAGGTAGCAACACGTACTTACAAACCATTCTCTTCTCTTCTTAGGTAAGCCACAATGGTTTCAAGAGAGATTTAAACCAAGGTCCAGATGGTTATCAGGCAAGAGACAGCATCTTGCATCCCAGTGATGCTGCCAACTGGGGTTGGCAACCAACTGGATTTCCTTCACTTGTGGAAACGGAACAGGATTTGATTTAGAGGACAAGGGGTGACACAGGAGGAGGTCCCATGTTCTCAGGTGAACTCAGGAGCTCAGGGGATGAGGCCCAGGCCCTGGTCACACCTTGCTTGCAGGTGAAACACCAACTATGCTCTCACTGGAGTGAGTTTCTTTCATCTCTCTGGCTCCCAGACAGACTGAACTGAAGGACACAGCCGGCTCCACCTAGCAAAGCATCAGTGACTCACACAGTGTGAGAACGCTGAATTCACAGGGTTTTAAACAGGCCCCAAAAAATCTGTGACTGTATACAAACTGCTGCTTTCCACCAAGTGATTACAGCAAGCATTTCTGAAGGTGAACAATTTCATTTCAAATAAGGATTCAGAAAACAAACCTGGGTATTTCCTGAGAGAGCGAGCTCAGATGCAAGTCTCACTTTGCTAACAAAATCGTTGTACTACCCCACACAGATAACTTTTGAGAGGAAACACAGCATGATGCTGGAGCAGCCAGGACAGCACTGAGGTCCACTATAAATTAACGCCAGACTACAGCTTTGAAATTGGTCTCCCCAGGCAATTGGGCATTTAGAAAAACCAGCCTAATTCGGGTCTGTGTGAGTGGAGAGGTGTGACAGGGGGTGAAGGCGATGCTATCTCCACTTCTCAGAAATCGGTGCGGCCACGGCTTCTGGGTGCCCAGAAAAGCATTTATCCCATTCACGGGTTTTATACAACAAAATACCACTTCTTTGGCAATAACATGCTCGGCTCCAAGTCAGATGCATCCAGCCTGCCCCTTCTGGGCTCCACCATTTGTTTAGACTTTTCAGTTCTTCGTGTTTGCACAAGACCCAGCAAAACGGGCAGATCTCAGTTGGCCTGTAGGCACTGCCATAATGAACATGATTAATAATGGTTCATGTGTTATCCAAAAGATACCAATCAGTGGAGGGAATTCGGAGAGGAGCAGCAAAAGTAATTAACAGCCCAGAGATATGATCTTAACAGCAAAAGCCTATATTTAAGGGTAACGATAAAACTCGCTCAAACTCATCACTGCCAAGTAATTAAGAATTAAGGCTGCAACTGGAACATGTGTCTTCACACCCTGTTTCCTTACTGCACAAGAACAAGATGACATTTGCAATGAAAGATGAATAGAATCCAACGATTTGCTTGACATCACTCAGAAAGGCACGCATGGGACTGCCCTCGACAGCCAGCACGGATCTCCTCCTCTACCTAAGGGCTGGTAAAAGTTGTAAAGGATGTTACAGACGACCAGAAATCAAAATGTAGAAGAGTGCTTCTCAAAAGCCATTGCACAGATCCCCCCCTGATGGAAATACACCTGCCCAGAGCCGTGCAGTGCGTGTTGGTGAACCAGCTGAGTTGTAGGGATGGATGGGCGAGGCGGTGGGCACGGCCGCCTGCAGAACAACTTGGAGGTGGAAAAAAGCAACTGTCAAGGAAGTAGATGAGATGAAACCAGTGAGTCACCTTTTCATCTCTGCCTTACTGCATCCAATGATTAAAGCTCAGCTACTCTGTCTGCAACTCCTCTTATGACAGAAACCCGTGCTTCAAAGACACAAGCAAGTACATGCGGGGCAGAGACATCTCACTGAGATATTTAACTTAACTGATCCTCCCTCTAATACGATTTTCAACTTCTCTTGCATCTCCTGGCAAAACAAGTGGAGAAAAATAAACCAAACCAGTCTGACACCTAACGAACCCCTCCACGCCGCTGCACACTCATGGGACTGGCAGTCCCTACCTCAGCAGGCGCAGGAACCTTGGCTCCAGGGTTCATCCAAAGTCTTGTTTTCACACTGCTCTTTAGTTATCTTTACAGGGCAGGGAAACCTTTAATTGTAAAGTATAAAAACAAGTTAATAAAAAAAAAGCAACAACCCACAGCTTCCTGCCTGGTGGGAACAAACCTGAACATTGGGCTGGGTGCTGCCTCGAAACTCTTGGAGAAGCTGGCTCCATCTTCCTGCTATTGAGTTGTCCTAAAGCAGAGAGGTGGCCACAGCCTTGATGGGTCATCTCAAGGCATACATACCCATTGGATCTTGGCCCTTCAGACCAAATCCACAAGGGCTTCCCCTCAGCCACCATGCTTGGAGCTGGATACTGAAGCCCCAAGTTTCCATGCCTTTAAAGCAGACAACAACCACGTCAAATGGAGTTTTAAGAGCCCCATTTACCATCTGATGGTTGAGGCAAAGCTGGATATCCCAAATACCAGCATTACCATACCTCTTGATGTAACCTTCACTGTTGCATCCTTACAATAGAGCAGGCAATTCTTTAGAAACACTTAGAATCAAGAAGTCCAGACTTCCCCTTGGTCTCCCTCAAACCTGAGTTATGCACCTCTGCTGTCTAAAGGATGAGTTCACATTGCAGCTTTTCTCCAACATCTTGGCTCATCTCTTCCCAAAAAATCTGTAGGGACGTTGTACCTTTGAAGCCCGCTAACCAAATATGGCCAAAACAGGCAAGAGGATACCTAAGCCATTGGGAGAAATTTGGATATAAACAAAGAAAGATCAAGCGCACATTTTGTGAGGCTGAACACTCCCATCTAAACTTTTACACTCCGTCTCCTAAATGAAAGAAATCCTCCAAGAAATATGTGAACAGTGCAGAAAAGATAGAAAATTTGTACGAGGGGAAGAGGAATGGGGCACGTAGCAGGGACAGAAGGGAACTGTGTTCTTGAGGGGAGCACTCTTCTATCGAGCATCTCTATCAGAGGTAATAGGGAAAAAATTAATGCATCGGAGGGAGACCTCTCATTACGCAGCTGGCCGACCTCCAACACAAACCCACAGTAACCACAACTGGCTCTCAAACACAGTAAAAAGAACACATAAAATGTTTGCTATTTGACAAGCGGTGAGCAGAACAGCTGTTACACACCCAAACTAGTGTTTGCCTATCTTACCTCACTGCTGGGGTTTGTAAAGCAGATGCTCAAATTTGTAAGCACCGTCCCGTTGCAACCGAGAAACAAAAATGATGGAGCAGAAGAGCGGAACCTCCCAGCCCTCATCCCTCACATATCCACGTGTCTCCAGGAGAAGGGCTCCAAATCGCCCTCGATGCAGAGAGTTTGCACTTCCCGAGGAAATCTGACACACAGGTTTACAATTTGCTGGACAGAAGGAGAGGCCTTGAGAAAGGAGCTCTAATCCAGCTGAGACGTTCCCTTGCTTGAGCCCAGAGTGAAATTCTTCGAGTGCTGGAGACAGATTTTCCTTGGCGGGCGGCCACAAGTGTCGATCTGGCTTCTAGGAGAGATCAGCGTGGCTGGGGATTGCAGCGACTTCACAGACAAATATAAAACCTTCCTCTTCAACCAACTTGCTTATAATAAACCCATGAAAATGAAAAGCTAAAACACTTCCAGCTGGCCAGAAGCTGCGGCGAGAACAGGGAACTTATTGCACGGGCAGACCTGGGCTGCTTTGGAGTACCCTGGAGCTCATCAGTGGCAATTGGGGATGCTGTGCTATTGGGACTCAAGTGCCTATATCACTTCTGAAAGGAAGTTTAATAGGCCTACTTTCCATTACAGAGATCTGCATTTAGGAATCAAATCCAATCAGTGCATTCTTCTTCCATTTTATTGTACTAATAAATAAATTTAACTTTAAAGTAACTTAATCTCAAGATACTTTGAATTTCTTCTTGTATCTAGAATTGCTTCTCAGTAGCTCAAGGTTAACTGTACTGAAATATATTGGGAAAGGAGAGAGGAACCTCTTTAATTGTCCTACTGTGTGCTTTCTGTCCAGCTGTTTTAATTACCTACACAGGAAAGCTACCCTGCTCCTGCAGAACCACGCTAATTGGCAGGAGAGCTCCAAGGGGGGGGTACAGACCTGCCTAGAATACAAACCTGAAATTGCTTTTAATCTTTTGAAAAGTCAGTCTGGGTTTCAGGCTGGAAACCTCTCTTTGCTGCACCTCCATCCACCTGCTCAGCCTCCAGCTCCCAGTTCCCATCTGGAAACATGGCCCAACCAGTTGTTCTATGGTGGTGAAAGCGTGGGACCCAAGACAGCCCCAGAGCAGTGGATGGAGCTCCACGCAGAATCCCAAAGCTTGGTGACACGTTCTGTGCCATGGGGTCAGGGCAGCAGTATGGTGGAGGCAGCTGGGAACCATCTCAAACCTCACGTGGCTGCTAACCTCAGTAAAGCAGCAGTAAGCAGACTCTGCTCTACTTGGAGCAATGAGATTGTCCATTATTGCTACAATCCTTGGCACCAACAAGCATCGCTGTTATCCAGAAGAACATCAAGGACTGCCTGTTCTCACCTGGCACTCAGCAGGCCAGAGCTCCTCCCTTGCTCCTTGCAACATTCAGAAAAGATACGATTTTCAAACGCGAGAGAAAGGTGGGACTGCCCTCCTAAACAAAGAAGAAAATGTTCTGTACAAAGGAGAACATTTGACAGAGGAAGAAGAATGGTAGAGAGCTACTGTTCGGCCTCTCCCTTGCTCGAGCTGAATTCATTTGGCTGCGTTTTGCACTTACGAACCATACAAACATTTCACATATCCCAGCCTGCTGCTAATGCACTGGCTCAGAGCAGCTGAACCTCACAGAGCATTTTTACGGCGTTTCATTCTTCAGAAAGCCACAGCTTTCCTCTTCAAAATCCCCACGTTCATGTCTCCGTGCTTGGAAAAGAACCAAAGCCTCCACATTTCCTTATATCCGGGAGGTTGCAAGCGCACTGCGTATTGCAGTCAATAAAGTGCCAAGAAGCTAATGAAGATAAAAGTGTCAACACACGGCCGTGATAACATGCACCTTTTCTGCAGAGCTATTTTGAATGTTCTGCAAACCAATTTGGTGCTCACTCACAGGCTCGAGTACGAAGGGCACCCGCACGTTATCCTGATGCTATTTAAGTTATTGCTGCCTTGCGAAAGTGTCATTGGGTGATGGATTGCTCTGCACCTCAATTGGATTCAGAGAAGCTCTCAAACCCTTACGGGTTAAAAGCGGCTCCAGCGTGGCTCCGAGTCCCAGTGGTGAGGAGATCATCGATACAAGAGATTATGCAGATTTAAGAAATACCCTCGGCACCCGAAAGTTTTCAGAATGCAAACTACGTCAACTCTGAAAACAAGAGGCACTGCATCATGATGGCAGGAGGGACAAAGCCAGGGGGGTTTAACAGACAAAAAAAGATTGTTTTAATAGGAGAGAAGCATCAGTCATTGAGTCTTACTTCATTCAGACTTTCTATCCAACCCATCCATCTTCAGTGCCAAGAGATGACAGGACCACCTCACTTTTTCCCCCCGGCCTAGTGGATCCATAATGCCCATTTCTAGCCCTAACAAATGACTCACTGCGATGGCCCCTTTCCCCAAACTGGCTTGCCAAGAGAATGTCACGGTACCTGCTATGGTCAAGTTGGCTCTTTGGGCCCCTCGAGAGGTGGGCACCGATGGTGGATCCCAACCATCTTCTCCAGCAGCCACTTTATGACTCATGGCCAAGTGACACTCCTCTGCCACTTGTGACATCAGTGACAGAGGAGACCAGGGATGGGGAGCAGGACCACGGGCAGACGCACCACACGCACCCTCCCCACCCCAACAGGAATGCAAATCGCTCGCCAAATGCTTCTCCAGCCATTATCTGCAAACAAAAATGCTCAGAGCTGGCAGTCTCTGCATCACTGCCCTCTCTGTTCACAGCACCTGCTTCGTGCCAGCCGCGCCGGTATCGTTCTACCACGGCCACAGAAGCCAACAGGAGCACAATGGCCCTTCTGGCCAGGGTCAGGGTTCATTCTCCCTTGCCCTGTCCCACCACAGCCCCCTTCGCCTCTGCCATCTCCAGGAGCATGGAGCCAGGAGGTGGTTTGGGGCACGGGGAGGCGGGAGAGTGCCCGGCGGGGGGAATATAGGTCTCTGGCGTAAATCACCAACGCCGTTTCCCCTCCTCTCCCTTTCCTTAAGACCTGATGGTCTTCAGTCACACATCTTAAAAAAAAAAACAAAAAACAAAAAACAAAAACACAAAGACTTACTTGTCTCAAGTCGATGAAGGCCAACTGCAGCGTGTCCCCTTGGAACCCAGGCACTGGGCCGGATCTGGCAAACTCTGTGGGAAAGAAAAGAGGATAAAAAGCGCCTTTAACTAACCATGGACAGGGAGATTGGCAGACGGATGACAGGGAAGACAAGAGAGGCTGGGGGAGAGGAGGACCGCGCTTCTAAGGAGTCATGTCTCCCTCCCTTCAGCTTCTTTGTTCGCCCTTCAAAATTCGTGTCATCAAAACACCATTAATTCCACCGTCCTGACAGCAAGGAAACTGTACTAATTCGACCTGAAATTTATTCCCATGAGCCGTACTGGGCTTCAGAGTATTTGTTTTGTGAATGGACAAACAACTCGCGGAGAAGAAAGGGGGGGATGGGGGTGGAAAAGTTTTTCCTCTCGACACAATAAAATCTTCAGCTCTGAAACTCTTTTCAGTTCCGAAAGCTATTTATATTTTAGGGGACTGAAGGAATTTTCTAATTTCACGCCTGTCACCAGGCTCCATAAGCATTCATCAAAAAAATATGCCCGGCCGCATCATTAATTATTCGGCAGCAGATTATTTGCATTATCTGGTATGGTGCACTATTGCCAGCATACAGCCACCCCAAATGGGAAGAATCGCGGCCATTATGTGGCATATTTCTTTATTTTGGATGAAGACATCTGACAACTGAATAATGTTGGCTTCGAAAGCGAAGAGAATATTTTCAAGGCCACATTTACCTCCTTCCAATGTAATCTGGCCAAAATTTCATACTTAAGTCATTTATTTGTCTTCCAATTCATTATTTAAACCAAGTCTAAAGCCACCAAGGGGGACTTTAACAAATTCATGTTAGAGGACCTTAGTTCTTCCATGCCATTTAACAGCTTTTCCTTGGTAGCGCTCATGAAGCCAATGACTGCATACATTCAAGTGTGTCTTTTGAAGATGTGTCCAAGGTTGATTTTGCCCAAGTTCCCTTAGTTTTCGCCCTCTTTAGCTACAGAAATAATGGCTTTATCTCTGCTCTCCATGCAACTTTTCATCACCAAGGGGACCTAACTTGCGAAGCCACAACTCGACGCCATGAAAGACTCAAGAGGGAGTTTCCACTATAGGCTATGTTTTGCTGCTCCTGGAGACATTGAAGATTCCACGTGGTGGAATGGAGAGCTTTCAGGAAATGAAACAGAGTGTGATGGCGGAAAAGAAGGAAAGGAAAAATACACAATAAGAATATAATGCAATTTTATGTTATATTATGCCAGTGTCTACCATTGCTCGTCTACTCTAATTTTCTCCATTCAGGAATCTACAAACACTGCTGCTGCTTCATAAAGTGAAGGAACTTCCCTGTTCAGCTCAGCAATGAGAAAGGAGGGCAGTCCCTTCTGTCTCCATGACTGTACAAAGGTACTAGCAGACAAAGCTTTTCCCTAAAAAACCTTATGCGGAGTCATTTTGCGCCAGGAATTCTTCTCCTGGAATACTTCTCCTCCCAAAAGTCATCTCACTTTCAAGCAAATGCCTCAAAAGAAGGAAAACAAATTGCCACAGACCTCCTATAGCAGCTGAGTCATATGAGTTCAACGAGAACAGATGAATGAATTAGTAGGGATTCAGACATGCTCCTTAACTGTCTCATTTATGGAAACCAGAGAAGGCTTATTCGTTGGCTTTCTGGTTTCACCCTTCAATAAAGTCAATAGTTGTGCCCACGGCCTTCTGTCACTTTTGCACAGTACTTTTGCACAGTTCTCGACAGAGAACGTCGCTGCTCAGTGTTCAGCCAGTCTCACTGACCAGTACTGCAACACTTAAGCTGCAAAGAGTCCAAAGTGAATTCTCATTTAACCTTCTGAAACTGTCTTAATTAATTCTAACTGCATTTGTACATTTGCTTTAAAGCTTGAGCATAGCTTGCCTGAACCAGCACGCACACACGAGGCAAGACTGAGACAAGCGTTCTGACTCCACTCTGCAAGGGATAAATCATCTTTACACATTTGCTGTACACCCCTCTGTCTCATCTGGAAGAATTATCCCCAAAGCCACATCAATCCTAAAACACACTTAGTCCAAAGGAGCACGTACCTGAGAAGCTAAAAATGTTTATAGATATGGGAAACAGCCTTTGAGCTTGCTCTTGAGAGGTGAATCTGTCCTAGGCTTCTCTGTACCACTAATGTCTCTAGGTTGAAACACTCAACAAGACGGCTCAGCGTTACATCCTACAATCTACAGATGGGGTTACATCATGTTACCAATTACATTTGAAGCAGCACTGGAAAAGAGAAACCCTGCAAGGACTGCACTGAAAAGAACTTTCTATTTTAGACTGAAGGGTTTTGCAGCTGCTAGGAATCTATTTCGAAGTGCACATGGAGTTTAAGACCCTCCTAAAAGCATGAATTTCAAATACTCATGAGAAAACGCCTGCAAATTGATCTCAAATGTTTTCAACGACTTATGAATTTGCCACTATTGTCATCCACGCGTGAGCAACATGAGATGGATTTTATCCCATGCTACAGCCAGCAGCTCACCTTCAGCAGTCTCCTGCTAACCAACCCTATGGGAGTTAACACTGGGGAATTGTGGAGTAATACTGCCCTTTAACACATTATACACATTATAACAACAGTAGCACATGGAAAATGGTCTTTATTAACCAACATTTGCTTGAACAGTAATTCTCATAAAAAGAACAGATTGGAGTCTCTATGGTATTAACAATGCACTTGACATCCGTGGAGTGAAATGACACATGAGATCATATTGCTTGTGTTACAGAAGAAATTAGATCAAGACCACGGCTTATATGCTAGAAGAAAGCTCCTCCAGCAATGGACTGTAAGGAGCCAGAGGAGGAATGAATGCAGTGCTTCACCCCATGGCTGCTATAAAAATAGCGGTACCTCCTGTAATCACAGGTCACACTTTACATACCAATGCCACAAACCTATTTTGGAAGGAGAAATAAACAATGTCTTAAAGAAAAAAGAAACAAAGGAGAGAACAGAGCTTTAAAGGAGAGACACAGCCAGTTCTTCTTGGTTTTAATCTCTTCAACCAGATTTCAGGATAATTTTCTCGGAACGACCAAGCACAGTGCTGGCCTCGGTACTGTCGGATTCATTTATTGTACTTTCTCCACTACCAAGGCAAGTGGCAAACATAGCAAGCCACCTACAGTACAGCCCCTTGAGCAGAAAATCACAAGAGAATAGAGCAGATCAGTATGCGCCTGTTTGTACAAAGCATTTAGCCAGGCTAAAGGTTTGAGGGACTTGTGTTCAGGCCAAAAAAGTAATGTCTTTGCAAGGTCTACAGGCTTGGGCCACCCAGGGCAGGTCACAGAGGGATTCTAACCTCCCTTCCAAAACATTTCACCAATGAAAGAATCAAGGAACAGGAACCGTTAAGCCCTTTACAATGAACAAAGAATAAAGAGTTCAAACACACACAAGAAAAGAGACATCCACTGTAAATTAATTATACAGAATAGGAGGAATCGCTTCTTGTATACTGTACACGGCTATACACGTAGGGACAGAGCCTTACACATATTGTGTGGTTAAAATAAACACAGCTGGCTACTTTATTTCTCAAAAAGATCATCTTGAGGGTAAGATTTTCCCTAAGTTACACTGCACTGCCCAAACTTACGATGGCAGACCTGCAGGATCAAGGTTACAGCAACTCCTGTTGAGGGGAATCAGGAATATCTACTTGGGGTTAAACCTCTTTCGAACAAGCTTTTGTGTTAGGGGAAATGATCACGTCCTCATCCCCTAATAAACCATCTAGGTCTTAAAATCATTGTCTGCAGACAAACTCTTTGAAGACCATCTTAGAGAAGACAAGTAACGGGACTCCTTGCACCTCATCCAGAGGTATAAAGCGACACCTGTGCATTCTCAAGCTGAAGAACAAATGTTTGCATGGACTGAAGATGCTCACAAGGCAAAAAAGGACAGCAGGAGTAGATAGGAGTTTAGGCAAGAGGACAGAGAGAACGTCCTGACGGCAGAGGTCGTATTATTCTCTTCCCAACTTCTGTTGAGCTTAGATGAACTTAAACCTCCACCCACATCATTCTCATACAGCTCTGTTTTGAAACTTTCCCCTTCAAAAAACCCCTTCCCCATCAAATGACCAAAGCTCAGTGCCACCTACGGAATCTCAGAGGGCAGCAGAGAGAGGGAAGAGTCATCCAAAATCCACCCAACAGCATCAGGAGACATCACAAGACTCTACCACTGTCATTTGCTCTCGGAAGGAGCAAAGGCAAGCCTGGAGCTCCACCAGTGCACAAAGATGTAGGGTCCAGGGGCTGCTCACTACGCAAGGAAAATTGGAATCTGCTAACCTGTAGGACAGGTATACAGAATCTATAAAGGTTCCCAAACCCAAAACCCAAGACTTTCAGTGGGTGCCTCATATCATACAGGAAATTCTCTTCTCCACTAAAATACCAGCGCGAGGAGAAGTGGAATCATCAGTGGTGTCCATGCCATGTTGGGTGGGGAGAGAAAGCAAGTGCAGAGCTGGACTGCCTGAACTCAAGCCATTACCATGGATTGCTCTTGAAACTGAAGAGTTATTCCTGCAGAATGTTGAGGAGAAGGTAGCAGGGGAGACCAGTCAGTAAAAACCTCCTCTCTCTTTGATACAGTGGAGCAAAATGGATAACGTCCGATTTAGTTCAGACCACAGGGAGATAAAATCCAGCTGCACTGTGTAAATAGGCTTCTAAATCTTCGTTAGTTTCTTTCCATATATTTTAAACAATTCTTTAAAACACAGAATAAAGGTAACACCACTGAGGTGCTCTTTACTTTTCACTCGCTAGGAGAAAGAACGAAAGAGAATGGTAAGGATTTTTAGGGACCCAACTCATACTTTCAAAGTCTCATTTAAATAGCTGTGGACAGGAGCATTTCCTCTTCCTGATGTTGCAAAGGACCACAAAGATGGGAAAATATCAGTGAGCATCCTGGAGAAGATGGGAAGGTGTTGGAGATAGAGGGTATCCGAAATGTAGCAGCAGACAGCACAAGCTGGAAACAAGAGGGCAGAAGAGATTCGGAGGACACTATGGAATCAGCAACGAGTTTATGAGGGAGACACTTCAGCTGTGCTACAATAGGAAGCACTGTCCAAACACTTCCAATGGGCATTGATGGAGAAGCTCAGTGATGAAGAGCTGTGCGTTTCTCATCCATGCACGCTTACAGCACTGACCCACCAGGCATTGCTTTCCTTGCCACTGTGAGAGCAGAATCCTAAAAGAAGGACATTTGTCCCCAGAAATGCAGCGTTCACACAAACACACAATGAACTTAAGGCTACCAGAGGAGTAGGCAGCTGTGCTACAGGTTTGCAGGGGGAGGGTTGCCCACAGCACCGGGCGGATGATGGGATTTCCGCGTGAGAAAGTTCTCGGGGCCAGATAAGGCAGCCAAGAATGAGGTGGTAAACAGCAGCTCAGGGATCCATACAGGCACACGTTGGCGTGCTCTCACGTTGAGTTCGGTGCTCCTCAAGCTGGCTGCCACATCTGCATCTCCTGTTGACTGCACCCGTGAGTGGGCTGAAGGAAAACGCAGAGTTTAATGAAATTTTAAATGTAATTTTACGGCACTTTTAATTTCTCGTAAAGCAGCAGTTAAAAGACTTTGGAGATGGTGGAACTGCTTATTTTATGACCTAAGTATTGTAAAAACAATCTGCCTCAATCACTGCTGGAATCAGTTATGGACGTGAAACGCTTTTGTACGAGCGAAAGCAGCAGCCTTCCCTTTTCCTTCTTCTATCCTGACCTCCAAACTGGGGGTGTTACATCAGATTCCCACTGCCTCAGAGGTGCAGGAGATTGAGAAAAACCAACAGCAGCACCAGGAGGTCCCTAAAAGAGCAGAGTGTGGAACCAGGCAAGAAGGAACGGAGCCATCAAAAAAGGTACTGCTACATCTTGGGTTGTGGACCTGCACTGGAAGGCAGCAAACCCATTTGGAAAAGCAAAGGACTGTGCTGAAAAAAGAATCCCCTCTTCTATTTCCAGGTTTGCAGAAGTATTTGTGTTGCCTTGCTTTTTTTTTTCTTTTCATTCCCCCTGGAGTTGTTTTCTTCTCCTTTTCATGTTGGCTCACTGGGCCGGTGCCAGAACTCACTCCTAAATTGAGACGTAATTAGACGTGTCCTACTGTGTCCTTCTGGACAACTCATTTAACCTCTACATCTTACTTCACTCTAGGTTTAAGTAAGAGGTGAGAGAATCTCTCTCGACTGCATAAAAACTGCTACGCAAAGCCAAGCAATAGCAAAGAGTTACAAGTAATATCTGGACAGCAAAACTTCACATCTTGGGTGAAAGCTTTTAGCTGGAAAACAAAACAGCATCAGCTCCTCAACGTGCAGGACCACAGCTTCCATCTCAGAGTGCTTAGTCCAGCTCCCCTGGGGGAATAACACCATGGGCAAACAGCCTTTGCTTCTCACAGCTTTCTCCCACCACATTCAGCCTAGTGTCATTTTTTACCATCTTGCAGCTTCGTCCTTCCCTGCCTCTTTCACACCAAAAATGCTGCTGACGTCTGCAACCCAGACAGGCAAGATTGGGCTCTCTGCGTTTCTTTAATTTACTGCTTCTCCCCAGTCCTCTGAAAGTTTTCTTTTTGGAGCTTTTGAAGTGAATAAAATCTATGTGAAGTGTTCCGAATGTGCAAAATGCCACCCCCAAAATGCTAAGAACACTGCTAGGGAAGGATTTATGGTGCAGGCATGGAGTCCCATCCCAGGTTTGTGCTACTCCCATGTACCACGTGGGTTTCCTCCTCTCTGCTTCAGCCTTCTCATTCCCTTCCGTTATGCTGAGAGGAAATCCTTTCTAAATTAGAAACTGTATTATGAACCTAGGAGTCTGGAGAATTGATTTACCCGTGTCTTGGCTCGAGCTTAAACCATTATCCTTTTCACCTCTACAATATGTTGTATATAACCATATTTTCTTGCGTGTTATACCTACCCCAACACAGAGTAAGTTAGCTGCATTCCCTTCAAACCATGCTTAACTCACAACTGCATTTCCATTCATTTGTCTCATCACTCTCTTCACTAGATTACACTTCTGGCATTCACAACAAGTTTCAACAAAAGCCCGAGCAACTCAGGGACTGTAATTCCAAAGCCCAGTTTCCATACCACAGAACTCATTGGGAAGAGCCCTTAACAGCGATAAAATCCCATTAAAGTGGGATAAGTGCACGATACAAAGCTGCTGAAGCAGGTGAGGTCCAGCTCAGGTGAGGAAGGCAGGAGATGTAAGGATGCCAAATATACAATGACGCTGAGACACGTGCCTGCACATCTCATTTCCCCATCCTCCACGTCTGAGTGCTCCTGCTCTGTCTCGCAGGGCGATGGCTCTGGATCGTGTGGAATTTAAGGAATTGTGCTTTTAAAACCGATATGAAATGTCATCTGTTTTACTCAGCGCTGGGGGCTTCCAGGGAGGAGATGCTGCTCAGTGACCCAAGTTACCGACGGGGTGGAAAACTGCAGGGTCATGAGTCTGTTTGAGGCCAGAAGAAAAAGAAGGAAACGATTACTAATGACAAATGCTTCCTATTATTCTCAGCAACACAGACTGTCCCTATGCGGACACAGATTGAGAACACAGCTGCTACTGGTGCAGCTGATGGGACACAAATTAGGCAGCCAGAATTCAGGGCTGAAGGCATTTCTGAAAGAAAAATAAGGTACTGCTTGCATTGTGACATACGATACAGCTGCAAACTGTGGATATGATTCATTAAACACTGATTCTTCTCCCAGGTTCCTCAGCAAAGAGTGCTGAGAATTAGCACAAGAGATGACCAGCCACTAAATAGCCCCTTCCAAACCCACACCATCTTACAAGTGAGTTTTCAACACACACAACTGAGAAGACTCCACAATGAAAAGGTTCGTGAGGACGTGAAGAGCAAATGTTCCAACTTCTTTATCAACCAAGAAAGCCCAAAAGGTGAGTATTTGGAATATACTTCCCCCCCAAAATCTACACCCACTCTGAACTTCAAGTATTTCTTGAACCCTATCAAACTGAGTGTTTTCCACAGCCATTGGACTCATGATTATTTTCACAAGCAATCACAGAACATAATCACAGACTCATAGGATGGTTTAAGTTGGAAGGTAACTTTAAAGACCACCTGGTTCACCCCACCCTGCAATGAACAGGGACACCCACAGCTCCATCAGGTGCCCAGAGCCCCTCCAGACTGAGCTTGGGTGGGATGGGGCACCCACCACATCTCTGGGCAACCTGTGACAGTGCCTTACTGCCCTTAGTGTAAATAACTCCTTTCTTATAACCAGTCTAAATCTCCCCTGTTCTGGTTTGAAACCATTTCCCCTTGTCCTGTCACAACGGACCCTCCTAACAGGTCCCTCCAGACTCTTCCCTCCAGACTATAAATGCCAAGCAGCTAAAACCTGGCAGATAGCCATGCCTCTGAGCTAGGTTTGGCCAATGTTCTCCAAGAAACAGCACTGCCCTGCTGTACCACCAGACTGACCACCCCTGGTGAGATGGCCATCCAGCACCAACACATGCTTCACTGCAAGGCAGTGGCTCCCAGAGATGAACATGCCCAACTCCGGCTGTCCCAGGACCCCGTGCCCATCCCTCATCTCTCTGGTCCGTGGTTACCAAGCTGCCCAAACAAGCAACTTTTCAAACTCTCTTTGTGCTTTTGCCTTCCACCAATACCCTGCAAGAGCAAGTGCCACCGCTGCTGGACTGCACAATGCCCAAGCCTCCCAAATGCAGAGGTGCTGGGTGACATTGCAGGGGGTTGGTTGGACACTGAGGTTGAAGAATTGCATGGCAGCGCTGCTGCTGCCAACAAATAAAGTTGTCTGTGGGTATGGACTCATCCCCTTTCCCCTTTCTGAGCTCCAATTAGCATCTAAAAACAGACTCACAAGGGAGGGAGGTTCCTGTGCAGAAGCATACTGGCCTTGCCTTGGATTAAGTTACAAAAATAGGAAGAAGCAAGGTGTTGTGTCAGTTCTGCTCTATATTTTGTTAGCACCTACAGACAGCAGGATAATAAGCAACTTGAGAGAAACCTTAGCAATTCAAGAGCTTATTCAGATGTTAGCTAGGTGAACTAAAATGAGCAGGGTTGACTGCAAGCCACACTGGTGGCCCCCACCATGCTCACATGCACACCTCTAAATAGATGTAACAGTGGCTTACAATGCCTCCCTTTTCCATAGCAGTGACTTTGCAGCAAGGAGATGGTTTGAGAAAGAATTCCCCGCAGCAGATAGAGAAGACAAACAGCTGAAGTCAGGAGATGTCCAAAACTTCTTACAAATAGTTATTGTTTTCTGAAACAGTTATAAGTGAACTGATTTTTGTGAGCCCTCCACGATGTTTCACCCACTCTAATTCCTCACGGTTTTAAAATACCCCATTTCAAAAAGCAGGGATGATCTGGAAAGCATCAGTGAAGCATTTAGGAAGAAAAGGAACAGCAAAGCTTTGATCTCTTCAACTTTGCTGAGCTGCTTCTGTCCTGAAGATACAGCCAGATGTCCTCCCAGACAGCACCAGACAGCTCTGCCAGTCCCAGCCACTCAGCACCACTAACAACACTGCCCTGGCTCAAGTCCTGGCATACAAATGGGCAAAGAAAAACATGGAAAACGGGATGGTAATGCATCTTACGTTCACATTCCTCCACGTCCAGGTTGAACTGCTGCAAGGCGCCCAGCGTCAGCTGCCGCACTTCGGCTTCCAGCAGCAGTTGCATCAATGAGGTGGACAGGTGCTTGCACGCCGACATGCAGGCAGTCTGTGCCACCTTCCCCTGCAAAACAAAAGGGAGATGTATTAAGGCCCACCAGCACGCACTGGCAGCTCTAAGCAGCTCTCACTGTCACAGTCTACCGTGGCCAAGACGACAGGCCCTGTTTTGTTTGACATCCTGCATAGATTGCATGAGGTAACCTGGTTGATAGGTCAGAATTGTGGCAGTGGTGACAATTCCAAACTCCAGCCTAAAGCTCAAACAGCATCCATCTAGGCTGCAAAGTAAGAACTTCAAAATCCCATTGCAACAGCAGAGGCACTCAGCTCAACGAGAGGTCTTTCAGCCTTGACTACATGGTGGTAAGCAGAACTTTGCTCCTTCACTAGGTTGGGTCATCTCTGGTGCCCGCAGAATTGACTTGGGTCTGCAGAGCAAAGGATGCAAGCAGGTTCCTTGGTGTGCACCCTGCAGAGCTGGAGGCACACTGTAGTGACCACAAATCCACACTGATGCTCTTGTGTGCTGTGTGACACCTTCCAGATGCAGATGGGGAATAAGGAGAAGGAAATGTCACAGTGAGGAGGTGCTGAAGCTGTGATTGCGTGGATAGGATTGGGGTGAGGTAGTTTCACTCCCATGGGCAGCTCAGCTCAACCACAATGCCCCTTTGCTGCCCATCCTCAAAGGAAGAGGGGGAGAAAATAGGATGGAAAACAGTGTAAAGGTTGAAACAGGAACAAGGAGATAGCTGACCAGTTATTGTCATAGGCAAAACAGAGCCAGCGGAGGGAGATTAAGGTAATTTATTCCCTGTTAGTACAGATTGGAGCACTGTGAACTAAAAGTCACCTACAGACACCTTCCCCCTTCCACCCCCTCCCTGAGTTAGGGAACGGTGGCTGTAGTCAGCCCATAACACTCCATCTCTGCCGCTCCTTCACGGTCACTCTCTGTCCTGTTCCGTGTGGGATGCCCACAGTGCTTCAAGCACTGCTCCATACCATGGGCCATATCCTTCAGGAACTGCTCCAGCACAGCACCCATGGATGGCCCCAGCTTGGGCCCTGCTTTTGCAGGATCTCTCCATGGGCTGCAGCCTCATCCAGACCACATCCACCACTGCACCACAGATACCTGCGGAGATCTGCTCAGAGCGCTGCCCATAGACTGCAGGGGGAAATCCTGCTCCTCCAGGGGTCCCTCCTGGGCTGCATGGAGCTCCTGCTCTGCACCTGGAGCACCTCCTGCCCTCCTTCTGCACCTCCCTGTTCCACAGAAAAGGTGACCATCAACATTTGGCTCCTCCAATGCACCCCTACTTCACCTATTGGGACCTACGGGGTCAATAGGTTGGTTGGTTCGGTCTGGAGAAGCGGAGGATCAGGAAAGACCTCATCACTCTCTGCAGTTCCCTGAAAGAAGGTGGTACAGAGGTGGGGGTCGGTCTCTAAGACCACGTAATGGTGATAGGATGGTCTCAAGTTGAGTTTTTCCATGGCTACACACAGGTTCCTGAATTTCCTGAGATACCAGGAGGAGACAGCGGTGGAAAAGTCCTTTCCGTGAGCAACAAAGATTTCCCCACCTACCAAAGCTTCCAAAACACGTGGCAGACTTTTGTTCAACCTACTTGAATTTCTCCCCTCATCTGCTGCTACTCAAAAGACTTCCCTCACTGCTCGAGCCTGAGAGTTGTGGCAGGATCTAGGTAATAGGCTTCCATATGCAGTGTGGGTGTGGAATATGCATTAAAGCCATAAAAATGTGCAGATCTTATAGCATGGAAAGCCAGACTTACCCAAGCCCTTTGGCCAACACTGCACAGACCTATCCATAGCTCCATGTCTTCAACCCCCATGACAGCACTTCTGGTGGTGGAGCTGCCATGCAAACAGCCACGCTTCAGCTGGAGATTATGTTTTCAAACGCACACAAAAGGATTTAACACGCTGTCTTGGAAACTAGGAGTGGCTTAGGAGACTTTTACAAGCATTGTACAAATTGTACTCAAACTGGGATTAAAGTGGGGGTGGATCACAAGTTTCACTACCGCAGCATGGACAGATGAGCAGATCTTTGATACATGAACTGGGAATTGCTCTTACCAGCTTCACCAAGTAGTTTAGGATGCACAAGGCAACATCCATCTTCAGCAGCAGGAAAACTTCATTTGTTACTAATAAGACAGCAGAGCCATGCTCGGAGGGCAGGGCACTCCATCTCCAGTGTTTACTGCTGTTCCCAGGCTCTGGCAGCGTCCATTACTCACCTCAGAACAAACACCTTTACTAAAATTAAGATGAAACATGGCAACCGTAAAGTTTAGCGGAGCCACGGGTTTTTGCTCTCCATCATTTCCCCGCGCCGTTCTGACACGTTTGGTTATTTACAGCTCTGCTCGTGCCCATTCCTCATCCCCACACTGCAGTGGAAAGCACGCTGCTATCCGACCACCATTTTTCTTCATTACTTCCAACAGACACTCGAGTCATTGCTATGGTCGAGTCGTTTCGATGTGTTGTTGAGCTCAGCTGAGTTGAAGTTGAGTGTTGAAGGCTCAGCGCCAGTCCATCCCCTATGATCCTCCAGCATCATCCTCTCTGCTTGCAGTTCCACAGCTGTTCCCCAGCCAACCTTGCCATACGCAGCTTAAACCCTTCTCGTGACCCACTTTACTTGGGTGAGCACCCAAAAATCAAGACCACATAGTGTCTGCCCACCAGCGTGAGTACAGACAAGGGCTGCAACCCCCAGAGCAGCTGAGACACAAACCTCCATAGATGAAGTCAAAAGGAAAACCCACAGAAGGTTTTCAGGCTCACTGAGAACATCCTCCTTGTACACCAAGCAAGGGTTGGATCAGCAGAATGGAGGCACCTAAAGGGTTACCTGTGCCTGCAAACACACCTGCTCTGCTGCATGCATTCCTCCGGCCAGCCAAGCTTGCCCGAAGAGAGAGTGAATGACAAGTGACACGGGGAGGGTGCGAAGAACAGCAAATAATTGAAATGAAATGTCAAGTTACTAAGCCAAACGCAAGGGAGACGGGAGGGAAAAAGCAATTTAATCGTCACAACTTGACAGCACAACAACTCTGAGGAGTCTTCAATGGCAGAAGCGTTCCTGCAGCCGTGCTTCACATAATGCTTTGTGTTCTGCATTTGTATGCAGAGAGAATGCAGCAGGAGCAGCTCCTGGCACAGCCAGCCCCACAACCCTGCTCCCTCCTTCCAGCACAGGACTTGGTCCCAAAGGTTTCCAGGTGCAAACACAAACTGTCTTTGAGAGAGCTGAGGCTGAGAGTCCCACCACCTTCTATTTCTTTCTATTTTAAGGTTTAATCCTTTGAAAATAGGCTTTGAAAATAGGATCTGCCTTTAATCTCGGATTTGAGAGCAAACAAACCTCTCACAGTTTGGACTCAGAACCACTGTGCAACAGATAAAAGCAAACAGAGGTACTTCTCCTGCCTTGCAAGCGTTAACTCTTCCTTCTGTTCATGAACAGAGGGCCTGAAGATGCCATAGGGCTTTAAATCACTGTGCTGTGTTAGGGACAGGAGGGTGCAGGAAGTCCTCCACCATGGGGCACAGCTGCCTGGCACACCGAGGTCTAAAACCTTTCTGGAATTTATGCTCTTTCAGTCTTATAAGTACAGACAGTGACAAAGATGCCACTTACAGCAGCTCCCTGTGAGATCGGCAAACTTCACACAAACATCAATTACAGAATATTTTCCCTGAAACCAAGTGCAATACCTGCTTGATAAGCAGTTGCTGCAGGTAGGAGAAAAATCAAATGAGGACATTGACTGATTGCTCCTCATGAGGTGTTCTATTTCTCTTTCCCTTTCCAGATCCCCTTGTAGGTTCCCAGGATGGTGGCAGTGCTGCCTGCAGCCATCCAAGCCTGTGATGGACTTGTTTTTCACCAAACCTCCAAAACCATCACCAGCTCCACCCTAGGACATGTGCCATGGGTGTCCCTCCCACTGCAGTCTGGAGGAACCAGAGAGGTGTGGAGATGTGACACATAGGGACATGCTTTGTGGGCATGGTGGCAATGGATTGACAACTGGAGTTGATGATCTCTCCCAACCTTAATGATGCTATGGGGTGTCCTCCTTGGGGACCTCCAAAAGCTGCTGGGCCCAGGCACAACTCTGTGTGTCCCTACTGGGTCAGGGGTGGACCCGAGGGACCCAGATAGATATCCAGTCCCAGCCAGGATGGGACACCTGCAGAGATGAGGGTAAAACTAACACTCTGAAATCACCAATAGCTCATTTACCAACGTGACAGGAAACCAAGGAGCTCCAAGCCACAAAAGATGCCAGGAAAACCTTTATAGCATCGGTTGTTTACTCAAGACCTTTGCAAACCTCACAAAAGCTGAACTGGATTTGCATGGGGGAGAGCCGAGGTGGTGCATGAGTATATGCAGAGCTCAGCTTCTGAGACACAGAATCACAGCATCACAAGGTTGGAAAGGACCTACAAGATCATCCAGTCCAACCATCCACCCATTCCCATTGCTGCCACAAGTTACTAAGCCATATCTCACAACTCCTCATCCAGACACCCAAGCACACATGCAGCCACCCTTGCCCATCTTGAACACAGCAAAATAGCAGTTTTCCTCCTGAGCACACAGTCAACAGCCATGGGTTTGTTTGTAGACTTGAACTGGTCTGTAACTGCTTTTTTCCCCATGTGGGAATCCCTCAGTGCAAGCCCCTTGCAGCTGGGGTCTGCAGCTGAGGTTTCCATCACAGGTAGGTTGAACATTGGGAAAAATTCTTCTCCAGAAGTGCAGTCAGGCACTGGCATAGCTGCTCAGGGAGATGGTGGGATCACCTGCACGTGTCCATGAACCATGGAGATGTGGTACTGAGGGACACGGTCAATGGGAATGGTGGAAGTGGGATGGGGTTTGGCTTGAGGATCTCAGAGGTCCTTTCCAACCTTAATGACTCAATGATTCTATGGCATCTCTCTCAAGGTGATGCTGCCCATCTGGTGCCCTCAGAGATGCACATACCCAATGAATGAAACAGCAGAACCAAACCTCTTGATGCTCCCCCCAGGACACAAGCCCTAGGTGCCACATATCAGCACCAGAGCACTCCTTGGACCAAGCCCCTCCAAGTCAATCACACTGCAGGAAACCAGCCATGAAATCATTTCATTTCAGCTGCATTTCATCCTCGGGCAGCAGATTAAGCCCTTTGGGTTCCCAGGAGGCAGGGGAAGGTCAGCACGGAGCCGGCGTTGCTCACGGTAGCGTATTTGTTTGAAAATAGCAAATATGTTAACAATTAGGGAAGGGAAAAGCTGAAAGGCTGCCTTGTTAATTAAGGAACTTGCTATCAAAGGACTCATTAAAAGCTACTGAAACGGAATGGTTGTTAAAATAAATACCCATTAATCTTAGCATGCAATCAGGAATTGGTTGCCGCTACCCACCTCGTTGTAGGGCCGGGGGCTCCCAGCTCACACCGACTGCTGCTGGCCCCATGGGGACCCATCCTGCATCACCTCCACCTCCAAAGGGGTTGTCCCTGCCTCCCGCCGCCCCTCGTCCCTATCGCAAAGCGCGAACAAAAGTCCCATTGTGGCACAGCTAAGGCTCCCGTCAGCTCACCGAAGGACTAATGGGATATTGCCACGAGAGACAAAGCCTGACAGGTTTCAAGTGGTCTCAGGGTTTCCAACTGTTGCGGGTTTGGGTTTTTTTTCGTTGACAGCGGAATTGTGTTTTCATCGCGACAAGCACCGGGACTGGTTTGATCAACACTTAAGACGTGTAACTCCACGCGCTTACAGAAGAGCAAAGTGGGCAAAAAGAAATACAGAACCCCTCAACATGACAGGTTCACTTTGTTATAAACGACACGACTCACCCCAACCGCCTTCACACTCAATTTGCTGTCTCTTCCCATTCATGATGGACACACGGGAGGAGGATTCTGTAGAAGCAGCGAATGATGCAGCCATGGTGAGCAATGGTTTGGCAACGTAAAACCTCTATGAAATAATGGCAGAAAGGTGAGGTGCCTTTTCCAGGGATTTAGGCTATCTGCTCTTGCATTCTGCCCACAAAGAGGTGTGAATGAAACAGCCACCATCACACAGCTCCTCATGGCGGTGGAAGCACTGAGAGTAGGAGGATGGAATTGGGGCTCTTTGGGTTTTCCTTCCATAGAAGAAAACTGAGTTATCTCACAAATCTTTGCCACTTTTGCGGGGAAGGAGGGAAAAATCAGGACATTTCTGAGGGCAATGTCAGGAAATCAGCTCTGCTGCCTTTGAGACTATTGGTTTGTCCGTGCCACCCTGATTTGCCAGGTTCTCACCACCATCATCATTCATTTCTTTGGTTTTTGCTGTTGTTTCTAAAAAACAATCACTCTGCAGTCACTGAAGATGACAAACAAGCCCAAGCCATTACCCAGGTACATTAACACTTCGCAAGTAACTTGAACCAAATGTACACTGGGTGCTCTCTCAGTCTTAAAAAACTTACTTCAAAAGGAAGCAGACAAACCTGCTATTAATTGCCCAGAAATCCATCTTCAGTTCTGACTGAATGGCATTTTTGGGTTGGGGTTTTGGATCTGCTGTGGATCCACACCCAATATTTGTGATTAAAAAGGAGTGTACCCAGGAGCAAGAACGCAGCCCAGCCCTGAGCTCACCTGTAGGATGTGATCACCTGGGCTTAGCCACGGAGAAACAGAGGACACTGAGGCCAGCCACAATGATGCCCCTTAACTGGTGGCCTTGGGGACAAAGCAGAGCTCAAGGGAAACACAAAGGGATCTTCTGCCCTGCTAGTTGACAAAGGGAAGATGCCTACTTTGAGAGCTGCAGGGCTCATCAGCTAAACCGAATCCAGATTAAGGGACAACAAGAGAAAAAAAAACACGGTCTCTAATTCCTTCTCAATCACATTTCAGGTTTTCTCCTTCCACGCACCGAAGGCACAAACTTCATGCTGCACGGAGCAACCGCTACAGCTGGGAGCTCAAGTCAACCTGCGTGGAGAGCAAGAGCTTATCAGCTCACACAATTAACCAGTTTGCATTCACAACACATCTCCATGCCCAACACGATCAAAAATCCACCCCTACGAGGACTGGTTTCAAACCAGAGAGCTCAACTGTATGAAAGGAGCAGCATACATCCTTCTTTGAAGAAGGCATTTTGGACCTAAAGCACTACTGGGACCTCTGTGTCTCCAGCCTCTACCACAAAGCCCCACTCCGTCCTATGGGAGAAGCTGCACTGCCATCAGCAAACCACGAGGTTTAAGCAGACTGACCCCACTGAGGCACTGCCAAACCCTGTTCAGATGAAAAAAAATGGGGATTTCTGCTTTCTCGTGACTTCAGCCGTCCCTATCAACTAACACCCTCGATCAAGAGACAGCTCTCATGGAACCTCAGATGCCACCTATGAGCAGCAACTGCCTGCAAGCAGAGACCCAAGTGAAATTTGCCACTGCAGAAAAATAAACCAGACAGGCAGTTACGCTGACCACTGCAGTCTGATACAATCTCCCCCCTTCCTCTCCAAAAGAGGAAAAAAAACCCATAGAGGTTTGGCTCTGCTACAGATGGCCAAGGCCAACAGCTGGAGTCTGTTCTGGATGAAGCTGGAGGGAGCATCGTTAACCAAACAGTGTTTAATTTGCCCAGAGCAAGGTTGTTTCTGCATGGCCATGGAGGAGAGCAGGCCACCACATACTGCACACATTTTCTTAGAGGGAGGAGCAATTATCTTCAACAGCAGAAGCACAGCACAGAGGTTTTGTATCTGTGAGTAATCATGGGAACCAGGAAATAAGCAAGAGCATGCATAGGAAAATGAAATTCCCCCCCCACCCCATCACTTCCATTGTGCTGTCATGGTCAACAAGAGACACTGATTTTGTGCTCTGAGAAGCACTAGGAATTAGGAGCTCTGTAAACCCGTGTGATCTACCTGCTGATGCTCCCAGTGTTGGTGTGCCCATTGGGACGGCAGTTCACCAGTGCTCTGTGCCAACATTCCCACTCCAAACCTGCTGCCTTTGGCTTTAAGCAAACTTCTTTTTTAAACAATTAAAGGTTACAAAGCCCCGTTTACCCTCACTGTCTGCTCTCTGAATGCTTGGTTATGAGCCGCACTGCAACTGCGTGCCCAGCAATTGGAAACGCCACTGGAAGGTGGGAAGATGGAGTGGGAGCAAGCAGAGCTCCAGCAAAACCCAGAACACGTGGGCAGAGCTACACCACAACAGCTGAACCCAGTTCTCCTTTCCCAGAAGGTATCTCAAACCCAGTTCTCCTTTCCCAGTAGGTATCTCCACGCCATGGCAGAAGGGAACCCTTGGGCATCGCCACGTGGTGTAGTGGGCACGGTGGGGATGGGCTGATGTTTGGATGTGATCATCTTCACAGCTCTTTTCCCACCTGAAGGATTCCTCAGCTCCCTGCCATGGGAAAACACAACGCTCCAACAACACAGGCAGAGGAACGAAGCCCACGAACAACCTGTGCTCAATGAGGATCCACTCCTGGAGCTCTCAGCCCTCACTGTGCTCCTCCAGGCTCCCCATTCCCCACGTCCACGGGGTGAGGCTTCCCAAAACGTTTGACACAAAGCAGAGCCGTGGCCCGGCAATTATCAGAGAGCAAAAAAGCTGGAACGAACGGGGAAAAAAAAATAAATGACATATTTCATCCTCCTCTTTTGTGGCTTTTATTTTTCTTTTGTATTCGCTTTGGGAATAACATTCTTTCCATTGGGAAGAGTCTGATTTTTCCATTAAATACAAAGCAGCTGCCATTTTGGAAACAAAAAGTTGATTAAATGCAGATTTTTATTTTTTATTTTATTTTTTTGTAAATTTTGTCCCTAATGGATGAAGGGTTTGAACCATGGTTATTCCTGTTGATTTATCGGGGCAAAGCATCTGCCAACTACGGCAGCAGGAAGACTTAAAAAGAGAGAGTGCACAGAACTATTTCATCTGCACTGTGCACACTGCTTGGCAGTTGGGTTAAAATTAAAAGGGGAAGCATCTCGAGGCTGGAAGCACAGCAGGCTGTGCTCAGCTTCACACAGAACTGTGTGAACACAGGGGCTGCCCATGCTTTGCACCTATAGACACCCAGGGCCCCACGGATGCCCACTTAATGCAGTGCCCACGGAGGGCTGGGTGTGTTTTCCATGCACTGTCTGCTGGAAATGAAACTCGGATGTGACTTCAACCCCAGATGTTGAGCAGATTGGAAAAAGGAAAAGATGAGCTCAAAAGATCTAAAACCTCTCACATTTCCAATGCAATTCAGTAGGTCTTTGCCTCTGAACCAGGCAGTCAAGAGCTGATTACTGAGAAGTACTGAGCCACACGAGAAGCATGTGAAACTTCAGCTGAAGTTTTTACAGCTGAATCTTCCATGAAATTCCCATTTCATGTAAGAATACAAGTTCTAGTTGAGAAACAGATAGGACGAAGCAGGGTATCAAGAAAAATTTCTTCTTGGAAAGTGGCAATGCATTGGCACAGGGAGGTGGTGGGATCACTGTCCCTGGAGGCATTTAAGAACTGTAGAGATGTGGTACTTGGGGACGCAGTCAGCAGGCATGGTGGGATGTGTTGGGGTTGGACGTGGGGACCTGAGAGGTCTTTTCCAACCTTAACGACTCTACAGTTCTGTGAAAGCCACAAAATTCAATGGCACCTTGTTGGTTTTTTTTTTTTCATTAGCATAGCAGGCTCTCCTTAATTATCATAATTCATGAAACACCATGACAAAAAGGCCATGGCAAACATGAGAAAAGCCAGAAAGGTCCACATCTTCAAACGTTTCTTGCTTCCTTTCTCTTGCTATGTAGTCTGCAAGGTGCCCAGAGAACACACAGCTCTGTGGTGTTACCCAACGACAGCCATCAAACCCCAAGTCCACACTTCCAGCGTCCTCCTTCCCACCATTCTACTCCAGCACTCGACCATGTGTTAAAGGTTGGACCTGATGAACTCAGAACTTTTCCAACCTTAAGGACTATGATTCTGCAGCAGATACAGTGGTCATTTCCCTGCGTGTTCCCAACATCAAAGTCTTCCAAGACTTCAGGTTGCCAGAAGAAAGCATATAATTGCAAAGTCTATTGTTTCATTTACATTTGAGCCCAAAGGGGAAAGAAAAGAAAAACCAACCCATGCTTTAACCTCCGTTAGGGCTGCTGGAAGCTTGGTGCTGGGCCCTGGTGCAGGAAGCAGCAGGTGTATTTGAATTCCTTATGCTGAGGATGGTTTTTTGACTGCCAAATTCCCCGTACCACACATCTGATTCTTTGTGTACGTACGTGCGTGCAAAAGTAAGCATAAAACAGCTTTATAAATCTAAGTTTGTAAAATAAAATCAAAGCCAAACATGCCAAGGTGACTACACAAAGGGAAGCAAAACCCGGTTAAGCGCGCACACCCTGGTTTAAAGGATTTATGGGACTGGATATTTTAGCTTCAATTAATTTTCAGAGTGCTGAAAGCACACAAGAAACCATGTAATTACAAGATAACTTGGCTTACCCGGATCCTAGTTAACTAGCACTTGTAGGTTAAGCAGAGGTCAGGTTTCCCCAGCCAACAAAGCTAACTCCACCATATTTGAATGCTTTGCTCCTCGCGTTAATGCAACCAGGAGTTCTCGACCTGACCCCTTCTTTCTGGGCATTATTTGGGATCTTGGAGGCTCCTGAAGAGTGGCATTCAGGCATCAGAGCATTAGGAGCAGCCTAGACCCCACAGCCACACGAGCACTGCTCCAGGCACAATCCCATCTTTGACCACAGCAAACTCATTTTGCCCAACCTTCAATGCAAACCAGACAAGGCAACCTCTCAAGAGAGCAGGATCTCTCCTAGAGAGAAAGGAAGCACCCAGACAGGATTTCACAGAGCCCTGTCCATGCCTGTGACCCAGGCAATTCACAATTTTGGTTTTTTTTTCCTGTATGTACAACATGGAGGAACCTCTGGGATTAGTCACAACCGCTCCCCACCGGACGCTTTAAATGCAGCTACAATTGCTCCTTTGTGCTGCTATTTCATGCAATCAGATTTTTATTTTTCAATCTCTCAGACAGATTAGTGATTTATTTCCACCAATTAATACAAACAACCAAGTGAACAAAAAATTAGAGGGGTTAAAAGCAAAATCAGGACGTGTTGCAGTTAAGAACAAAACCAACTAAGAGCAGGCTAGCAAAGTCCCACCATATAAAGGGATTACTCCATCCCTGACCCTTTCCAGGGGACCTCCAGGTATTACTTTTCATTGATTTACCTTAATGAAACTAATGCACCCCTCTCCATAGGAAGCTGACTCCATAGCAGTCTAGGCACTGGATTCAATTAAAGAAATAAATACATCTGGCTTCTACATTGTTGAAAGTCTCAAAAGCCAGAGGCAGTGCTCCTTTTTGCTTCCATCCCTCTCAGGGGACGCCCCAGGCCCCTGCACAGGATGGGCTGAACACAAGGGGACACTCAGACCTCCCCTGCACATTGGTGGCTGTTGGGGGGGACTGCCACCAAGTGTGACACATCCCTGCCCGGAGGG
Source organism: Odontophorus gujanensis (assembly GCA_013399175.1). Taxonomy (NCBI): domain Eukaryota; kingdom Metazoa; phylum Chordata; class Aves; order Galliformes; family Odontophoridae; genus Odontophorus; species Odontophorus gujanensis. The sequence continues at coordinate 76,253 of VXAB01000682.1, forward strand.
CCAGGATTGCTATAGGATGGCTCCTTCTTTCCAGAATCTGGCGTTGATATGAGGCCTTGGTGTTGACTCTGACACCCCCTGAGTGCCCGCACAAGGGCTCAGCTATGCTCAGTTTCCATAAAAAGGGGTGCATGCACCCACCATCACCGTGCAACGTCGATCCAGCCAGGCAGCCCCACGGGCAGCATGAACACAGAGCAGGGCTACAGGCACAGAAGCAGAAGCACAGAACCAGGCAGAGGCACGCAACAGCATTGAGAAACACAAGTTATGCTTGATTTTGCACGTGGCTTGGCTTCAGACACCAGAATAGAAGCAAGAAAGCAGCTCGTGAGCAATTTGGATTCTATCTGCTGAAGTGCCTTCACTTTTCTACCACGCACGCAACAAGCAGAAATGACAACAATTAGAGGCATGCATTGAACCAGAAGGCAGGTCCTAAAGGTCTGCTTTGATGTCTTGGTGCTAATTGCCCTCATCCCAGTTGGGTGACAGCAAACACTCAAAGCCCACGCTACTCTCTGGAAAAAAGTATTCTCCTGATAGAGCTGGAGGGAAGCTTAGCACTAGGGCCAGGAGGGAGAGCACCATTGGAAATGCAGCCTGACAGCTCCAAAGGACGTGTGCTGATCAGACCACAGGGAGAACACGGGGATATATATATGGCAAAGGCCTTTTTTCTTTCATGTTGAGGCTGAAAATCTTTCCCTGCTTTCTCAATTAACGGATGTTGCTTCTAATTCCCCATGCATTTAGGGATGCACAGGGGATAACAGGAGGCAGTTAAAAGCGATGTGCCCTAAGAGCAACAATTTGGCAATGCTGCTGCAACAGCACATGTGTGTGCAAGCGGCCTGCAAGGAAACGCTCTCCTATTTGTTCTACGGATTTATCTCAAACTGAGAGAAAACCCATGCCTGTGCTGGCAGCAGCGGAAGGGACAGGCTTCCACCCAAAGTTAGTTAACATTTTCTTTTCTTCTCTTTCAAGAGCAATGACCTTTCCTGGTTCAAGTCACCCTCTAGCACTGGAGGTGCGAGCGGAGCGGACGGCACGACGTGCAGCCGTGTACTCACCGACATGGTAGAGTGGGCATCTACATCCCCCTACAGAGGACAACACAGGGAGTTTGAGTCAAGGGCAGAAGAGAGCAAAGCAACAGCAAGCAAGGCAGAGAGGTACACATCAGTCATCACCCATGGGTGCTACGACCCATCGTTGCTCCTCTCCAACCGAGGCACGGGCTACAGGATGCTGTGGCTGCCCAGTGAATGAGAAGAGCAAAATATGGCACTAAGGAGGAAGAGGAACAAACGAGCTAAGTCCCACACAAGCAGTTTTGCTGCCCTGATGCTAAATGTGTTGTTCCACCTGGGGCAAGCCAACAGCCTCAGCTTTCCCACCTGTAAAATGGACACGATGGATGTCAAACCCCAGTGAGAGGCAGAAGGGATTTGCCCAGACATCCACAAAACTCACTCACCTCTTCCAAGGGCAAGGAGGTGTTATCTATGCACAGACTGCATTTGTGTAAGCCTAAGGAACCTGGTTTCATAGAATCACCAAGGTTGGAAAAGACCTTCAAGATCATCCAGTCCAACCATCTGCCTACCACCAATAGTAAATCATGTCCCTCAACACAACGTCTTGGTTTCGGTGATCACATGTTGGTTTCATTATGATTATTGGGTAAAATAAATGACCAGCTTGGTCAAGACTGGTTGGTACAAAGCTCGGGGTTGTGGTGCATTTACCTCCACGAACAACACATTGCCTCTTAACAAATTATGGAGAGACTCAACTTCTAAAGGCAAAACACAGGTAACCGTTCCCTCCGAAAAGAAAATAAACACTTCTGAAGCTCTTTCTACCAAAGAGCTGCTGGGGCCAGCGTTATTTATTTCCAACTGGGAAGAGATGCCAATCTGGTGAATAAGGCAAAATGTTCCAGGCGGAGCGTCCGCAGCGTTTGTGCAGTCCCAGCTGAAATCTGTGCCTGCCATCTGGCAAAAATAAGCACAAATCGGGGGAGGGGGAGGGAAATCCCTCCACTGAACTGCCCAGGACAGCAGAGGTTGGAGTTTGTTCGATCGCTGAAAGATTGCTTCCCCTTCCTGGGTCACTGTCACCTCTTGACCTGCCCTGATTACCTTCCAAAGGAGGTTATCAAGATACAAGACTAACAGAGGATTAAAGGAAACTTAAAATAAAAACAAAACACACCCCTTCCCCCCACTCTGCTCCCCTCCCCCAGGAAAACATCCTTGCTTTGTTAACCTGACAGTTCACTGTAGGTGTTGACACAACCCTCCATCTCTGAAAAGCTTAATGTCAACAAATCAGTGTGTTTGGAGTAGCCCTGTCAATGCGATTTACATTAACTTGTCTAACAAGAAATAAAAACAACAATCAGCCATCAAAGACAAAAGGCTTTTTCAGTCATTCTTTTAAAAGTATGATGCTGGAAATGTTAATTTTTGAGGCCATGGCCTTTTCCTTGCTAAAAAACAGCAAAGAAAGAAGTATTTTCTTTTAAAGGAGGCCCGAGCATCCCATATTAATAAGCAGAGCAGCAGCAGTAACCAACCCTCACTGGTTAACACAGGAAGAGGGCAGCCTCGAAGCCAAATGTTAATTATGCTTTTATTTCCACCAGCATGTTATTTGCTTTGAGACATTTTGGGCACTTAGCGGAGCATTTTCGAATTGTGGCTATAAACCACCATGAAAATTTCATGCAGCACTGGTATGCACCAAAGCCCCGTTAACTTCACCGTGAACTCTTCACCCCCAAAGCCATCCCAAACCAGAATTACAAAAAGCAGAGGTTCTGGGGGCTCCCAGCTCCGAAAAGAAAGCATTTTTCCCAAGCTTTAAGAGTAGCAACCACCACCTGGCATGGGCACTGGTAGGAGCTCTGATGCTCTAAAGGAAAAATTAGGAATTGCAATCTCTGCTTCAATTCTGGGAATGACAATTCTTGATTGACCACTTGGAATGGCAATTCCTACTTCAAAGCTTGGGAGTTGCAGTCCTCACTTGACCACCTGGAGCTGCAATTCTTGACTGAACATTTGGAATTGCAATCCCTACTTCAACTCTTTGGATTTGTGGTTCTTGACTGAACACTTGGAGCAGCCATGGACTCTATGCCATCCCAGCAGCCGGGATCAGCTTCATCAGCTTTACCCCATGAAATTCAGCCTTGCATCCATCCCCAAACAGGAGCACAGAGCCTAAGCTGGGACGGAGCTGCCCTTTCAACCCTCTCCTCTCCCCGTAGCACTCCGTGACCCCCGAAGCCGCCCCCTCTGCCTGCTTTGCTCCAAGCCTTGACCCCAGGGAGGTTTCCTGCCCACGGGCGGCCCCATCCAACACAATGGGATTACTCACACGCAGCACATGAAGCAACCACCCGCATTTTTGCAGGATCAGGGCTTTTGGCTCCGTTCTATTTCAGGACAGTGCTTTTTGTTGCTGTGATTTTAGCACAGTAACCGCCGGCGTGCCCAGGCTGAGTTTCTTTGATCAGCAGGTGAGGGTTTTTTCATGTAATTGCTGTCGTGACAAAGGGTCGGTGAGCAGCTTGTCTCCTGCTCCTTACTCATCTCTCTGCCTGCCACTCTTCTCTTTCTAAAGACTGGTTGCCAGCTCAAACACCCGCAGAGAGCTTCTCACTATGCTCACTGTGTAAATCCAATGGGCACCAAACTCTGCAGGAAGGGGTGCTGCCAAAGCAGCGAGGACATGGGAACAGGAGAGTGGGAGCAGAGCTGGGGCTACGTGTAGGGACCAGAGGATGCCCCACTCTCCCTTTCCTTGTGGCTACTGGTGCATGGACATCCAGCATCTGCAAACTCATTTACAACAGGGCAGCATCTCTTCCTAGGTGATAACCCCGGTGTATTTGGGGCTGGATACAGACCAGCAGCAGGGAAAAGGCTCCACCTTGCCCAAGCTAGCAGCCCCACAACACTCACTGCCAATTTGTGCTTTTGGGAGATGCTTCCTTTCCCTCTCAAGGCCCTCTCACCCTTTCCTTTCACAAAGGAAGCACATCCTGTCCGCGCGGTGCTTTCACAAACATCACCTTCATTTTTCTGCGCTGCTTCAGACAGATGGGGGCTTTCCCACGCCTCACCTCCTACAAATCATTCCGAAAGTCACCGAAATTATTAAGTGTTTCTAAACCAGTGGCTGGGAACAGGTCCTTGAGAAGAAATCAGCTGAGCAATCAAAGGAGCTGGTGCCCTTCTGACAGCCTTTGGCTTTTCCTGACTCATCCTCATCGGCGGTGCCCGCAGGGACCTCCAACAGCACGCAGGGAGTGGGTCTCCACAACACTCCTCTGAAGGAAGGAACTCCAGTACATAAAAGAATCGTGGAATCACAGAAAGGCTTGGGTTGGAAGGGACCTTAAGGATCAGCTCCAACCCCAGCTGTGCAGCGATACCTCTCTCTCCCATCCACCATTTAGCTCAGGTCTCCCAACTTCACCATCTGTCCCAATTTACTGCCCAATTTTCAGGGCTGGTGGGAGCCAAAGTGCTGGGCAGTGCTCTGAAGGCAGCAGCTGAGCAGCTCCGACACATTACCTGGCTCCTGCAGCATGGCAAGCACCCACCAGCTGCCTCCTGCTCAGTCCTTCCAGACCAACTAGCTGCCTTCCCTGTCTCCCAAACCATTCTGATTAATTCAAAAAGGAAGCATTAATATTTAAGGAAGATAAATCGTTCCTGGTCTGTCTCATAAATCATTGTGGGCATCTCTCCCCATCCTCCCCTCTCCTGGTGGCCACGCTTCACGCTCCAGCGCAGAGTGGGCCCCCCCTCACTCTGTGCAGGAGGGGATTTGTGCCCTTGCTGGAGGGACCTCGCAGTGAACAATGTCTTCAGCCCCCAGATGGGCACCTGCCCCACGCCTGTAGCCACTGCCATACTGCTTGGGCTTGCCAATGGAGGGAGGCATTCTGGTCATAAACCTGGACTGAATGAGAAGGTGGGTGAACGGCTCTCCAACCTCTCAGCATACATTTTTTTCCCTCAACAGCATCTCCAGGAATAGAGAACTGGGAAAGACACTTTCATGGGTTGGACTTGATGACTGTGGAGCTCTTTTCCAACCTCAGCAGTACTATGATTTCTCTTTTGGTGGCCCACGACAAAGAACCATCACAGAATGGTTTGAGCTGGAAGGGACCATTAAAAGCCACCTGGTCCCACTCCCAGCAATGGACAGAGACACTCACAGTTCCATCAGGTGCTCAGAGCTCCTCCAGCCTGAGCCATGCACAGGGCTGTAAAGTACTGCTGAAGTGTTGAGGCTGTAACACCTCCTAGGGCAGTTTTGGAGTGCTGGAACACCCTTTCCAGCAGTGCAATCCCTGGGACTCAAACAAGCAGGATGAAGTTGAGGAAGCTGCCACTGCTCATTATTAGCCTTCCCTTCCTGTTTCTATCCAAGCTAGTGAGAGGTGTCCCCAGCGTGAGCTGGTATTCAGCAATCCTGGACACACAGTATCAACAAGTAGGGAGAAGTCCAGTGAAGAAGAAAAATCTGAAGTTGCCTTTAGGACAAATAGAGATTTCAGAGGATTTGCTGTTTCCAAATACCTGCTGATTGAAGAGACTCGTAAGTATATATCCAGACAACCCAGAACAAATCTTGTTTTAAAGAAAAAACCAAACCAAAACAAAAAAAAGCTGTCTGAGCAAAAATGAGGCTCCCTGATGATTATATTTTTCCTATTCAAGTGGACACTGCTCAGCCAACTGCAAAAAAAAAACCATAAAAGACATTTCTGATTGCAACAGCAGCATAAACACAGGCATATTTTGGACAGCAGAGAAAAGAAAGAGACACATGCTGCCTTACAAAGCAGAGCAGTATTTTGATGTAAGGCACCCAGAGTCTTGACAAACACTTGGAAATGGATCTGCAGTTTGAATAATACGCGCCCTTATAATGAGATCTCTCAAAAATTGTTTTTGGATGTCTGTTAAGATGAAGGCTAAAGTATCTGAAGTATAGGTGGCCAGTGAATGATGATCTTGCTTCTGCTGGTGGACAGAGATATCTCCTTCTTTCCCACAGAAGCAGACGTGTGAATTCTTTGGGGTACCCTCACTGAAGTCCCACTTCTGCTAACACGTGCGATAGCTTACTTTAGAAGGAGATTTGTTACTTCACAACACTTGATCCACTGTCAAACAGGGCCAGGGTAAGGCCCCATTTCCATCACACTCCATCAAGCTCGAGCAACCATTCCCCTTCAACAGCACCATCAAGCTGCCTGTACACTTTCCAGTCTGAAAATGAAAGAAAGTGGGGAGGCCCCTTACCGGGAGGTGCGTGAACACAGCAAACGTGCTGCGCAGGAAGCCAATGAGATCCACGAGGTAGTCGCTGGCCCTGCTGCCTGGTTCCAGAGCCATCCAGTCGTAGTCTGCCAGCTGCAGGAACTGGTCGATCTTCTGGTTCAGGTTGGTGTAAATCTCTTCCTCGGCGGCGTGCCGGGCGTCCTGCCAAACGACACCGCGTTATATGGGACGGACAGCTCACACCGTAAGTCTGCACGGATGTTCTGTGACGAACAGGATGCTAGACTGACCCGAACTTTAACTCTAATGGTAGCACAAGGGAACGTGTCAGTAGGCACAGACACTCAAGAGGGTGGTGATGCACTGGAACAGGTTGCCCAGAGAGGTTGTGGATGCCCCATCCCTGGAGGCATTCAAGGCAAGGCTGGATGTGGCTCTGGGCAGCCTGCTCCAGTGGTTGGAGACTCCTCCCATGGCAGGGGGGTTGAAACGAGATGATCTTTGAGGTCCTTTTCAACCCAGGTCATTTTATGATTCTACAGACAGCTACAGGGTTGCAACAGTCTCAGATTAGCTCATACTTGCAAGTCAGCACTGGGCACCATCAAGCTGGTGTCCGACTGCTGAAAGCCAGGGAGCAGGAGGATAAATCCAGTGTGGGATGGGTGGGAGATGGGAGAAAAATGTTCCATGTGGAAAAAGGCTGAGATTCATGACACTGTGGGTGTAGGAGGGCTAAAAACTGGCAGAGGAGCTCGGAGCCTTCCTGCAAGGAGGAAAAAATTCATCCTTAGGCCAGATGAGAAGACGGTGCTTCATGGGAAAAAGAAGGGATTTCCTTGGGGGTCATAGGGCCTGCTGGATTATCCCAAGGGAAACCTCACCCAACCAATTCCCTATCATTGCTGGAGCCCTTGGCACAGCTCCCTTCTGCTCTGCAGCCACAGGGCACAATTCAGACACCCCACATCTGAACGAGCTGTGGTCTTAAAACTCCACATGCAGCATCTGGGGAGGATGCTCCCGGGTTATATTTCACGACTGTGAATTCCAGTACTTTCTTTCAGCCCTGGTTTTAAGCATTTCCACTCTCCTTTTAGCATTACGCGACACTACAAGGGACAGAAAGAAACGAGTTCTGAAAATCTGTTCTCCTCTTGGGTGAAAGAGGAGAGCTCACATTCATGGCTGGCCACATGCAGCTCTGCATGGTGATCAAACACCAAAATGAAAACTCACTGAAGAAAATACTGAAGCCAGGCTTTTGTTTAAAAGCTGCTTAATTCCTGAGATAATAAGCACTGCAGCTGTAGCCTGTAAATTAGGGCCACAAAGGCTCACGGTCTAGACAAGAGTAAAGCACACAGCTACTCTGAAGGACAAACCCCAAAAGCTCATCTGAAGGCTTCAGCACTCAGGCCATGACAAAATCCAAACATGGACAGCAGCTCCCTATAGAGGTGCCATTTACCTTGAAAGTTGTGGTCCCGTAAAGTTTCGTGGTGTGGACAGTTTCTGGAAGTACGTTGGTGATATTGGTTATGAACTCTTCGAGGAATTTGCAAGATTTCTCCAAGTGGGTTGTGTTTATAATAATCTGTACAAGCTGCAAAGGCAAAAAGAAGGTATTCAGAATAGGCACCCAGAGAAGGCACTCAGAAAAGGTGCTCCTGAAGCCAGGGAGGTGCCAGGTTGGTGGGTGTCAGTTTCTGAGAACTCCTGGCAGGGAAAGCTGATGCTGTACAAACACAGGGAGCTTCGCTCCACACTCAAAGGCTCTCCTCCTTTAACAGCAAACTCATACAAAAGATCATTTTTTCGTGGAAGAAACAACAGCAGAAAAAAAAAAAAAGCATTTCCCATGACAGCCGCTAATACCACTAAAGATTTTTTTCTGATGACTTTCCTACGCTCAGCTGTCAGTCAGCACTTGCTCCAAATGCAACAGGCTTATGCAGAAGCACCGTGTCAGACCACAGGTATTCTGGTTGCTAATGAACCTTAACGAACCTGCACCTTGAGTGACATTTAACAGCAGCACTATAAGGTAGCCAACAAAGGAACCAAGGGCCCTGCTCCTCCAGGGGAGATCTCACTCTGGTATCTTTCTGGTTATCACGGAATCACCGAGGTTGGAAAAGAGTTACAAGATCACTCAGTCCAACTGTCCACCTGTCACCAATGGTTCTCTCTAAACCACGTCCCTCAACACAAGGTTGAAAAGTTCCTTGAACACCTCCTGGACCACCTCATACACACCATTATCTGGGATTTTCTTCATGCTGCCTTCTCAGTTCCCTTTGCATGGCACAGGATCGGGACATTAAAGGCAACAACAGAGAGAGAATGACTCCGCTGAAGTCAATCAATGCCAATGTTTATAATCCACAGCAAAACAATCCCAGCTTTGCCTTCAGGATGGCTGCCTTGGAGGCCAAACACATCACTAATTCCTTAAGCAGGTACCTTTCTTCTGTGCAGACCGCCGTGAATATGTTCAAGGTGTAACGTAAGCTGTAACAAAACCTTTCCAAACAACATCTAGCTCTGATATCGTGCCAAAACACTTCTCCTGCGGACACAGAAGGCATTACAACGCTCCAGACTGACATCACTTAATTGCTGGAGTACGGTGTGGTAGTCTGCAGTTACCTCTTCTGAAGAAATTACTTTGAAACACAAATCATTTGCTTCTGAATGAGATGGAAACAGGCAGCGCCCTGCCAGGCACAGCATTGTTTCTTTTCTCTCATTGCTTCTTTGATCCTTTCATGTTTAAGCACCAACTTGAGCGTTGCAGACACATAAATATTGAAATAAAGCTGCAAAGATTGCGGCGCCCAACTCGTGTTTCGTGCCAGATCACATAAAAACGGGCAACAGCCACAGACTGGGAGGCTCAGTTGGGATGGTAGGAACAAAAAGAGATCTTACAAATTGCCCACAGAAGCTGTGGGACCTGTGTTTTGGGAAAATGAAGTCAGGTAGAGAAAGCAAAGCTGAGGAGACCCACATTGAGCAAAGGAGGTCCCTCCCAGCCAATGCTTCTGTGATTTCAGGCAGCACTCGCCTTCAAGAAATTGAATTGTGGTCTATTTGAACACCTCCTGATTTGCACTCGCTCCCCAAAAAGCATTACACAGGAACCAGGAGGGCTTCTCATTTCTGAATTCCCTGGATTAATCCAGTTCTCCATTTCTCCCCTCTGCCAAGTGCTCATTGTGTGCCTTTCCCTCTGTCAGCTCTTATGTCACTACTGTGACGCATCTTCCTAATAGTTTCAAGCTAATGAATGATATTGGGTATTTCCAACTGTGAGATTCCTCCTAAACCTCATCACAATGCACTGACCCAGCCCTGTAGGTCTGAGTGCAAAAGCTGCATCTAATTTCTTGCAGTTCTGAACTCACAGCTTGGACAGTGGTCTTGGCATCTCTAGTAGCACGAGCCTCTGCACCCTGCTGGATCTTCCTTCCTTTCTCTTCCTACAGTTCAGCGATGAAAATAAAGAGTACAACAAACCAAAAGGTTGGAACGTGGTCTTGAATATCACCTTACCCACTGCGTGGAAGAAAGATATCAGAGCATCAAGAAACAGATGGCATTGCTTTGAATAAAAATTAAGCCTGGGAAATGATAGTTATGCAAGGTACTTAAATATCTCTGCAAGTCAATTCTGACACCAGGACGATGCTTTTACACGACATGGGACTCCTCCAGGTGCCCTCTAACCCCATGCTCCATGCAGTCACACCTACATTTTGCCTCTTCTGAAGAAGGAAGGACTTGAGAAATTCTTCTGGGAAGCTCAGAAGAAAATTAGACGAACGGATTAACGGTCATGCAAAGAAAATCAGCAGGGGGGAAGGAAGTTGCCCAGAATATTTTTTTTTTCTTCAGTCAAATCAGGAAAAAAACACCATAGAGAGAACACAGGGAGAAGGTTAGTTGGTTGGCAAACATAGAGAACAGGAAGGTGAAACTCTCCTAACAAGTATGAGAAGTAGATTCAGAGATGAACATCAGCCTCCTGATATCTTTCTCTGGAGGAACTCATGCTACCTCAGCTTTCCTGCCCAAAACCCTCCTTGCCTGTGACACAGGTGAAACTGCTCTCAGCCCAAAGAAAGGCACCATCTTCATCTCATCACATTGTGAGCAGCCAAAGGATCACTGCTGGGGGAAGGACAGTGCATTCCTCAGCACAGAGAGAGCCCTGGGAGGAGCAGGATGGAAGAGGAATTTGCCCCCAAGGAGCAGAGAGATTCCAGACTGTGAGATAAAGGTCTGAGGAAGCATCGTGTGCAAACTGCCATAAATGCACTGGACTCCCACAAACTCACCCACACGGGGTATTTTCCAGTGTCCAGAGAACACTACACATTCCTATAGTGCAGTTAATTAAAGAACTGCAGCTGTACTAATACCTGCTCGTTTAATAACAGCACACAGAGGTCCAACTAAAGGCGTTCTAACTGGCTCGGGTACCACACATGTTCCCAAACAGTCGTGACTTAACAAGCCTTGAACTTTTTGGAAATCTGACTTTGTGCACAGGAAAAATGTCAACCTTGAAAAGCAAATGCCAGCACAGAGTTCAGACCGTACAAAACGTGCCATCGCCTTCAGATGGAGAGCAGCCCTCCACTCCCACGCATCTCTTCCCTGGCATGAAGCCACCCCAGCACTCCTTGAAACCCTCCCTCCTGCCTTCAACCCAGATAGAAAACACCCCCAAAAACTCAGATGAGGGGCAATTCTAACAACAGCAGAAAAAAAAGCTTCACCCTTCACAGATGTGCGTGGGAACTTCTTCCCAGTGCAGTGATGGCGCACTGGAGCTGCACACAGAGGTGGTGGATCTCCTTCTCTGGAGATGTTCAAGGCCCACCTGGACGCCTACCTGTGCAACCTGCTTGGCAGGGGGGTTGGACTCGATGATCTCTGGAGGTCCCTTCCAACCCCTACAGTTCTCTGTGATTCTTTCCATACACATAAAGCCATTCTTGCTCCGTACAGCAATGCTGCGTGGTTCCTTTCTCATTTCCCAACCAAATATTTGACAGGAACGATCCAAAGCAGCATCTCTACAAGGTGCAGCCACAAGCCCCAAGGGACCAAACCCCACTTTGGTGCCCTGCCCTGGAAATTGCTCGCCGTGCAGTCTCACCTCTGTCAGCCCCACGTTTTTCCTCTTGATGACGTTCTGTAAGCAGTTGCTCAGTGTCCGGGTCAGCAGCAGGTTTGTCGATTTTCTGATCATATCATCTACTTCTGTGGAGCTGGAAAGCAGAATTTCAAGAGACATTTGCAAAGTGCTTTATCTCAAGGCAAAAATAATAATAATAATAAAGCTACGTGGAGCCATCATCACTCGGTCTCCTTCTGTGGCTCATGCTTGAACACCTGAGTGCTGCCTAGAGCTGCTGACATGGAAATACCTATTGCAATTCCAACAATTTTGGCCTTTTCATGCATGCAAGCATTGGCAAACCTACATCTTCATGCCTCTCCTCATAGAGGGGGCCAACCCAGCACAGGGTGGGGGTCACCCACACCATTCTCACCGATGCACTGAGCCCTGCACAACAGAGCAGGAATTCTTCACACCCAGATCAAATCAAAGACCTGAAAAATGGCTTGGCTTTTTCTTTTTTTTTTTTCCTCTCTCTCTCTTTTTAGTAAATCAGATTCTAACACGTCCATGGCCTTTGCCAGATGATTGCAAGCTCAGTATTGCTCAAGCCAAGGGGGGAGTGGGTGGGTTGGCTTTCTGCTTTTGGCTGCAGGGTTGCCCTGCTGTGCCCTTCCATCAGTGCACGCCAGCAAGGTGCAACCTCTGCTTCTTGCAGCAGGGCCTGGAAGCCAGCCCTGGCGCCGGCACCTTTGATCTGTCGTTGGCCCTGCATTAGCCCTGACACGACAGGGCTTTATCTCTGGCAGCGCAGTGACAGGCAGCTGATGGCAGAGAAAATTTCAAACTGCAAGGCTGAGAAACATTAATAACTTTCAGGCTCCTGGTAAATCAACCCCGTGACCTTTTGCTCCTTATCCTGTTTTACCTGACAAATGGGCCAGATTACAAAGCAGGGATCGACAGGGGAAACAAAAGCAAGGCTTGCAGTGCCCGCAGCGCTGCTGCACAGCTCGGGGCACTGCTACTGAGGTGCCCAGAGAGAGGGGTCAGGCATTGCCATCCTCTGCCCAGCACACACCTGGGGATTTCTCTATGGTAAATGTCAGAGCAGGCACACAGAGCCCACCCTGGGTACCTGGTATTGGACAAGCAAGACTGAACGCTCTCCCAGACCCTCTCATTCTTCTCAAATACTTAGTGCACACACATCAGTTCAGGTTGGGGGATGAGCTGCTGGCAAGGAGCTCTGCAGAGAACAGCCTGGTTGACCAGTGGTTGACCAACAGTTGACTAACGGTTGACCACACGGTGACTGTGAGCCAGAAGGGTGCTCTGGTGGCCAAGACCTGTGGGACCCCAGGCTGTATGGCACAGACTGTGGTCAGCAGGGCAAGGGAGGTGCTCCTCCTCTGTGCTCTGCCCTGGGGAGGGCACATCTGGAGCACTGCACCCACTGCTGGGCTCCCCAGTTTCAGGCAGACTGAGAACTGCTGGGAAAGCCCAGTGGAGGGTACAGAGCTGGCAGAGGCCTGTAGCACCTCCTGAAGGGGACAGGATGAGAGCCCTGAGGCTGTTCACCTGGCAAAGAGAAGTTTGAGAAGGATCTGAACAGTGCTGTTTGATGTCTGAAGGGTGGTGGGCAGGAGGATGTGGTTGGACTCTATTTGGTGGTGCCCAGCATCAGGACAAGGGGCACTGGGCACAAACCGGAGCCCAGGGAGTTTCACCTGAACGTGAGGTAGGAATGTTTTCTTGACTTGAAGGCTGACAGAGCCCTGGCACAAACTCTGAATATCTCTGGGGATATTCAAAACTAACCTGGATGCTTTCCTGTGCAACCTGCTGCAGGGAACTGCTTTAGGGGGATCTCCAGAGGTCCCTTTCAACCCCTCTGATTCTGTGAAGCAGTCTTCAGGAATCAGAACTGCATGGAAAGCCCCGAGGTCCCCAGGAGAAGTGGAGATCATTGCTCCCTGTGCGTGTCACTGAGCTGAGCTGCTCTCCTGTCCCAGCCAGCTGAAAGCTGTGTCTTGCTGCAGCTTTCCCAAGGAAGAGCCCAGCTGCACAACTCCCCATACACATGGTGGCTGCTGGCCACGTTGAGCTCACCAGCAGCTTTCTGTAACATTGCCCTTTCCCTGAGGTTGAAAAGTCAGCATTTCTGGGCTGTGCTCCTGCTGACCTCCATCCCCTTCCCAGCTGGATGCAAGGAGAATGGAACCAGCAGCTCAGCAGGATCCTGATAATCTAACTGCAATGCCACCAGCCAAAGTCTCAGCGTTGGTCTCTTCTGGGTCACTGCTATCGATCGCTGGGAGTTTCTTTTGTGTGCATACACCTCCTGTGCTTTGATGATCAGGGCAAACCCATGTCATGTCTCACATCCCTGGGCTCCTCCTGGCAGGGCTGGAATGTCAGATCCATGATGACGTTTCAAAAGCGTGGAACGAAACGTGGAGGGAACAGAAACTGGTCACTGAGTCCTTCCCTGTCCCTGCACTGTGGTGATGGCTCTCAAAGAAGGTTTTACTTCAAGAAAACAAAAAAAGAAAAAGAGAAACCCCAGCACACGCATGCACATGCAAGCCCTGGCTTCCCATCATCCCCCAGGAAGGACCAGATTGTCCCCAGTCCACTCCACCAGACAACAGCACGGTTAAATATAGCAAGAACAATAAAACCCAATGCTGTGATGGTCCACAGATGGCAAAGAAAGCGACGTGGTGGCACAAGGGGACTTCGTGGCATGGGGGGAGTTGATTGCTTCTGCCAGCAGAGTGTGGGAACCATGAGATGGACAGCAACAAGGGCTGGAGCCATACTCAGAAAGGGCAAAAAAAAAAATGGTGCATGAAGCAAATGGCACACGAAGCTGTGCCTCCACCAGCACTGGGTGCCCTTGGGGAACTGTAAGGGAAGATCATGAAATCATGGATTCACTGAGCTCATCCCTGAGGATTTTGGAAGTGCAGGAGGCCGAGAGTGGAGCACAGCAGCGATGTGGTAGATGGAAAATGAGCACTTCTGGACATGATGTCAGCTTTTCTCCCCCAAAACAACTCAACTAGGGTTGTGTTGTACAAGCTTGTTTTTTGAATTCAGGCATCAATCTGTCATTAGGGCATCGAAATCCAACAAGGCCAGGGCTGGCTGTGTGCACTGCCCATGACATTCACACTGTTGGTCTCTGCCCTGTGCTGCCAGCCCTGGGTGTCCCATCCTTCCCTGTAGGGTCACCAAATGCTGTGCTGGTTCCAGTGGGAACTTCACCAGTGGGAATCACAGCAATGTTTCATCCACGAGAGCCTCCACGACATGAGCAAGTCGTGTTTCATAATGCTCAGCACTTCCACGCAGCGTTTACCTCTTCAAAGCACTCCTAACCGAGTTTTTTCTGAATTCAAGTGCTGTATTCAAAGGTTCCCTGCTATTATTTGTTAGCTGGCCATGCAGGCTAGGAATGAAACTGAAATGATAGTTATATGTTGGGCAAAGCAGCCAGGTGAGCCCTGCAGTTGGGTACCAGCGGAGCACAAAGACTTGTGATGTTGGACTTGATGATTTTGAAGGTCTTTTCCAACCAGAGCAGTTGTATGATTCTCTTTCCCACGAGGTCCACACACCATGGAAGCAAAGAAGGAATGTTCCTTGGAAGAAGTCTGATTCTGAGCAGGAGCAGCAGGGCCACAAAGAAGAGTCAATGAGCACTGGGTGCTACACGTCCCTTGTCCAGCACCTCCAAGCTGAACCGACGTGCAGCAGAAGCTCGCCCAAAAATACTGCTGATTTAGGCCTTCAAGGCTCTAATTTATTATTAATAATAATAATTTTATTACCTACATTATTTGCAGCACTTTAAATCATTGTACCCAAAGCGTTTTCAGGATCACTGCTTTGCTTGGGAAAAAAAACCAACCCAAGTCCTGGTGGATCAGAGCTGCCATGTCCCACTTCTCTGTTCTGTTCCCCACTGCTCCCCACTGTTTCCCAAAGATATTCCCTACCTTTAAAATGGGAAATTCCACTGCAATGGGTGGAAATTTTCCAGTGAGTGGATGCTTTTAAAGACGCCTCCTCAATGAGATTGTGCACGCGCTTTTTTGGTGGCTTTTTTTTTTCTTTCCAAAGGGAGAAATGCTGAATGCATAAAGGAGGTTTTCTTTCTCCTAATCAAATTAATAGAGCCAAACCAAAAGAATTTGCAACCCCTGTAAATGAACAGTAAGCTCCACGTCCTCTTCAAATACTTTAAAAAGCAAAACAACTTTCACAAGCATATCAACATAAAGGAGTCTGCTCCCGTCCAACAAATACAAGGAGCTGGTTTAAAATAATAATTAGAAAAAATACAAGCTATGTTTTCTGCCACGGGCTCTGTTCTTCAGGAAAAGACTGTGGAGCGTTTAAGCAAACTGTCTGGGTTAGTGACAGCTGATGTCCCATATCCCATAGCAGTAGTCATGACCTTCAGGCCCCCCGTGACTGACGGGCTGACCCCAATCACTCCAGGGTGCAAGGTAAATGACAACCAAAGACGAACAAGAAAGAGAAGAGAAAGAAAACTTGCTGCCGGCTTTGTAGCCAAGCTTCCTAATAAAACCTAATTCAAGCTGTCAGGGTGAAATGAAGAAAGTGTCAACAGGGGTTTTCAGAGAAATATTCCAAATGTTTGGCCAGAAAGTCCAAGAGAGCTCGGCTCCCCTCCCCCAGCCCCAAACCACTCCTCGAAAAAGGGCTGGAAAATCCAATGTCAAAAGGAATTTTAATAACTTGTCCGGGGGGACCCTGAGGAGGGGCCCCAGGGAACACTTTTCTTCCATTCCCTGACAAACCCAATCATCTCCGTAATGGTGAAGAGCACAAAAGTCACGAGGGAAGTGCCAGCGGAGGGGTTTGGTGAAACCAGCATCCGTGTGAAATAGGACCATCCCGCCGGCCTTAGAAACAGAGCCATTCAGTGGTGACCTGCAGGTTAAGAGCCTTGGGAGGCACCAAAGAGAGCAACCTGCCACCAGTGAAAGGCTGAGGCTGAAGTCGAGGAGGGGGAGAAACATCCCGTGCCTGCGCACCAGCCACCGGCTGCCACATCCTGCTCTCAAAATTACCATCCCTCTCACAAAGGGAAGGAACTGAAAGAACCCGGTGCAGGCACCCTAACATCTGGTGAGACCCCAAAACATTGCCTGAGCTTCACGTTAGCACAGGGGTCACCCACAGCTAGGACACGGAGTTACCCAGGGAGGTGAAACCCTGCGTACAGTCCCAGATTTTGGTGATATGCTTGCACTGAGAACACCAGGAGTAAGTGAAGAGGTCCTTCTGCTCTTCTGATGCTTCTACCAAGGTAAAACTGCTCACTGGGTGCAAAAAGAAAGCAATTCCTGGCTAATAAAGCTGTCTTCCACTTCAACACACACACACAAGCCCAGTATCTAGGAGCCTAGGGATGGAGGAAGGATGGTAAACACAAAACACAGCATATTTCTGAGGTTTTTATATATATATATATATATATACAAATAATCAGATTATTTGTATATATTCTCTGTGAGAAATAAACATACATATATATAAACCCCTAAACCAAAAACCAGAACTCAATACCACACAGGGTAAAATCAATTCTCTGGCCAACACAACGTGGGGAAGCTCTGTAGCCATTACTACCAGGCACTGACCTACCTTTCTTGGAAAGCCCAGATCCATCCAATTACCATCATCTCTCTCTCCCCTTTTACACACCTAGCAAGGCACTGGGCTCTTTTTCCCTAAGTAAGGGAGATTTTTGGAAGACTTGGCCAGCCCTTTGTACATACAGAATGTCAGTGCTCCAAGGGGACCAGCAGCCACCTCCATCCTGGACACAGGATGGCAGTTGAGTGGCATGGAAGGTTGAGAACTCATCTTTTAACCACACTGAGATACTTCAATGCCAACGAAACTTCTTTACTGGGGGCCTGACTCGATGATCTCTAGAGGTCCCTTCCAACCCCTACAATTCTGTGTGATTCTGGGATTATCATGAGCAGTAACACAATCATCTCGTACCTCAAATGAAGGTCTTCTGAAAACTTCAGACAGGCGTAGATGAATTCCTTGATCTGATTGTAAACTTTAGGCACAAACTCAGAAAAGGGGAACTTCTTTGGAAATGGTTGCTGTAAAGTACAGAAGAGAACTGAAGTCAAAAAGTAGATCATCAAGAGGGAGAATCACTCTCACAGCCAGCCCAGAGTGACGACTGCTTTCCAGTAACGTGTTCCAAGCAGCCAAATTAATTCTAATATTTAGCTAAGTCCAGCAATGAAACAACAAGCCAGCATTTATTGTATATTATATAAACATTTCAGCCAAGTGAAAGACCAGATAATCACTTACAAATGGCACATGGGTGCATAAGGGATTTGGAGTCTGAAACGGGCTGGAAGGAGACTTGTAGCTGGAAGGGAACAGGCAGCACAAAGCGATTCTTATTCTCTCTTTCCCAACTCCCTCATTCATACGAACCCTGTCAGAGGACTCCTTTGCTTTTATTGCCCACCATGCACAGGCAGTTTGCTTGGTCACCTCCCCAGCTCCCACACAAGGTGAGCACTTGCTTACAACACAAAAGCCAAGAGGAAACAGATGTCCTTCCCCCCACAAACCAAATCTTCCCTAGCTCGCCTTCACCCGTAGCACAGACGTGGCTGGGAGGTGCAGAGCACAACAGTAAAACCTGGACCCCGTGATACAGTCTTAGGGAAGGACACAGGCTCTCTGAAATCTAAACACTTGACTTGGACCAAAAACCCTCCCAGCCATAATTAAGTTCGCCAGGCTTGGAGCTCGCTGGCTGCCAGATGTGGAGCACAAGGCCAAGCATGCTTTTAAGGGACACTGCCTAGGTCAGACCTGGCTACACTCTTAGGTTCTGCGTGCACGTGCTTTTATAAAAGCCAAAATATACCACTTTCTTGTTGTTCTTTATGGCTTCTTTTTTTCAGTTAGCACTAGGTGAAAACAAGTTAAAGTCGACACTGGTTCATAAAATGGGAATTAAAATAGCAAGGGAAGGAGATAGTTTCATCTCTCTCCCATCTACTGCAAGTGATGCTGAACTGCAATAGCACATCGTGCTCTGAAAACAAAACTGATGAGGTACTCCTCACCCATGCCAGAAGAAGTTCAGCACACTGACAGTCTATTTGCTCTTTCCTCTTTTTGTTTGGTGGTGTTGTGACCTTCTCATCTGTACTTCTCAATGCCAGTAACAAAGGTGTGGGGTTTTAGTGTGCTGGGTGACACATGGTGCTGGCCATTTCACGTTACCTTTTCAAGTTCGGCGTCCTGGAATGGGAACTGTCCAACTATTTTCTTGTAAACCTCTTCATTTGTCACTGGGATGGGACTGTAGTTATCTGAATCGAGTATATTTCTAGAAAGGAAGAAAGAAAGAAAGCTACAGCTGGGAGGGGGTTGTAAGGTCCCTTCCGTGCTGTGATTCTATGCCTCTATGGTTCAAGTAAGACTTTTATTCCTCGGCTGAAAGTACTTTGTAAGGAATGTCATCGTGAGTTTACTTAAAGAGCTCTCACCTGAAAACTCCAGACCATTTCTTCAGCAGCGTTTCACTGTACTGGTCTTGGATCTCCAACAGCATGTCAAAGAGCTGGTTCACTGGGAAGCCGTATCCCTGCCACGAGTGGAGGAACAGAGCAACGAGGTCAGCTAACGAGTTGCCTCTGAGCAGCATTTGTTGAGTTTAGGGAGCTTGCAGGCAAATTCTCACTGCAAACACACCCAGTGGCCGACAGACAACGGACACCTACCTGGAGTGTATCTGCAAAGAGGACAATGAGGTTCTTCAAGTCTAACACCAAGCTTGGGTCCGAGCAATACGACTGCAAAGAAGGGATCATTAAAACACGTTTTAAACCACAGCATGAGGGAAAACATTGTCCTCAGCCCTCCTGCCTTATCACTCGAGTGATAATACATAGGCACGCCGTGCAGCCCTGGGATCAGCAGTGTTTCTCACACAGCCCATGCTTTAAGGGCTTGCAGGGCACGGGAAGGCACGCTGATAAGGGTATCTCTCCTGGTAGCACATGGCTCTTGGGGCTCTCCGTGATGAATAAGGATTTCAGTTGCTCTCCAGATACCTGAAGTGTTTCTAAGATTACCCAGGAGCTGCTGGGGAAGCGAGAGGAGACGAAGCGAATCAGAGCACTGCCATGGTAAGAAGACAGCAGAGCCCCTCACGTCATATTTAGTGTGCTGTGCCTAATGGCAATGAAGCACTGCAGCAAGGCATCCCCGAGCCCCACGCCAAGGCTGCATTGCTAAGTGGAAGGTTCAGGCTGAGGAAAAACACACTGCGTGCCTTTTAGCAACATAATGGTCAGAGCTACAACAGATGTATGTATTTATTGTGGGTCAGGGCACTGCCTGAGGCTCCAAAGACACGACTGCACCTCGTGACACCCCAGGGACACCCAGCATCACCCACATGAGTCTCAACCTACGTGCACACCAGCAGAAAACCTCAGCTCTGCTGAAATATGTAACGTTTCAGACAGACTCTTACCAAATATAGAATCAGTGCTCATATGCTGGGGAAAAAAAAAAAGAGACTGAGATTTAAAGCTCACTGGAAACTCAAGGAGGAACAGCTCCATTAATCAATGGGGAAGACTGGAAGAGACGCATTTTCCATTTTGCTCTCCAAAAAGCAAGTCAGAAAGAAAGATAATGCCCTGAAGCTATCAGAAATGATAAAAGATGTCCTGATCTACAGAAAGGAAGAAAATCCAGGCGTTACTTTTGGCTGAATGGGAAGAACTGGAACAGCCTCAACCTGTGCAAAAACCTTCCAGCGAGTCCCACTAGCAACACGGGATGCACAGCACTGATCTCTAAACATTACAGAATCATAGGATTACCTGGGTTGAAAAGGACCTCAAATATCATCTCGTTTCAACCCCCCTGCCATGGGCAGGGTCACCAACCACTAGAGAGACTGCCCAGAGGCACATGCAGCCTTGCCTTGAGTGCCTCCAGGGATGGGGCACCCACAACCTCTCTGGGCAACCTGTTCCAGTGCATCACCACCCTCTGAGTGCAAAACTTCCTCCTAACATACAAACTAAATCTCTCCTGTCTTTGCTTAAAACCATTCCCCCTCATCCTATCACCATCAATCCATGCCAGCAGTCATTCTCCCTCCTGTTTATATGCTCCCTTCAAGTCCTGGAAGGCCACGATGAAGTCCCCCCAGAGCCTTCTCTTCTCCAGGCTAAACAAGCCCAGTTCCCTCCACCTTCCCTCATAGGAGAGGTGCTCCAGCCCTCTGATTATCTTCGTGGTCCTCCTCTGTCCCAAGAGTTCTGTGTCTTTCTTGTTCAGGTGACAGAGTAGACCACAGTAACAGCATTAAGAAATTGTGGCAAATTTCCTGATTACTGAAACAAGCTCCTGGCAGGCGCCTCCTGCACTAAGTCTGGCATCACCTATGACTGCTGGTTATGGTGGTAAAAGTGGTAAACAGAGCATGCACATCCAGCAATATGAAAAGGGACGTGGGGAAAGTCGTTAAAGATTCTTCTTTGATGGTCAAGTATCATTTTATCCATCCCATAAACCAATAGTGCAGCTCTTCAGCAAGCTATGAAACACCAAAACAACTCAAGTGCTCCCAGCTGAGACACTGCAGTACTATATCAGGTCATGCAAAACTAGAGAAACAAACTATTCTTTTTTTTCCAAACTTTTTTCAGCATTAAAGAGGAAGAAACATAGCTTTCACCTTTCCAAGCACAAACCATTCACCTTTTGATAGCAGCCCATTCACTGCCCTTCATTTTAAGGGAGCATCAGACAGGACCGTACTTCAGCGTGCCAAATAACGGAGGCTTTTTTCTCCAGCTCTCCAGGACAACCCGACTCCCTCTGCTGGTGCTTTTCAAAAGTGATGAGCCAAGCAATGGAAAACACTGCAGCGCTGTTTTCTCGTTTTCAGCCTCCCCAGGTATTGCAAGTTTGGTACAGGGAAAAACAGTGCAACAAGAACCAAATGAGCCAAAAGAACCATAAGAGTGCGTCCAGCAGGTCGAGGGAGGTGAACCTTCCCCTCTGCTCTGGCTTGGTCAGGCCTCACCTGGAGAATTGTGTCCAACCTGGTACAAAACAGACAGGGATCTGCTGGAAAGAGTCCAGTGGGGGGCTACAAGGATGATAAAGGGCGGGGAACACCTCCACTATGAGGAAAGGCTGAGAGAGCTGGGGCTGTTCAGCCTTGAGAAGAGAAAACTCAGAGGGGATCTGATCCACCTCTATCAATATCTGAGGAGTGGGAGGCAAAGGGACGAGGCTGGACTCTTCTCAGCAGTGTGTGGTGATAGGATGAGGGGAAATGGCCACAAACTGAAGAATAGGAAGATCTGCACCAATATGTGTGGGAATTTCCTCCCAGTGTAGTGATGGAGCACTGGAGCTGTACACAGAGGTGGTGGATCTCCTTCTCTGGAGACATTCAGGACCCACCTGGACACCGAGCTGTGCACCCTGGGCTGGGGAGCTGCTTTACAGAGGGGTTGGACTCAATGATCTCTGGAGGTCCCTTCCAACCCTTACAATTCTGTGTTTCTGTGAACTGAAGAAATCTTTTAGAGGAATTGCAGCGTGTTCCCTCTGCTGCTTAAAAAAGAGTCAAAACAGAGCAGTGCTGTGACAGCCAGTGTTTCCAGCACGTCAAACCAAACTCAAGCAACAGCTGAGCAACCCGAGGCTTTTACTTACTGAGTGTGTCCTTAGTGCTGCAATGGTTTTTGATAACGCCATNTGACAAGAGTGCGTCCATCAGGTCGAGGGAGGTGAACCTTCCCCTCTGCTCTGGCTTGGTCAGGCCTCACCTGGAGTATTGTGTCCAACCTGGTACAAAACAGACAGGGATCTGCTGGAAAGAGTCCAGTGGGGGGCTACAAGGATGATAAAGGGCGTGGAACACCTCCACTATGAGGAAAGGCTGAGAGAGCTGGGGCTGTTCAGCCTTGAGAAGAGAAAACTCAGAGGGGATCTGATCCACCTCTATCAATATCTGAGGAGTGGGAGGCAAAGGGACGAGGCTGGACTCTTCTCAGCAGTGTGTGGTGATAGGATGAGGGGAAATGGCCACAAACTGAAGAATAGGAAGATCTGCACCAATATGTGTGGGAATTTCCTCCCAGTGTAGTGATGGAGCACTGGAGCTGTACACAGAGGTGGTGGATCTCCTTCTCTGGAGACATTCAGGACCCACCTGGACACCGAGCTGTGCACCCTGGGCTGGGGAGCTGCTCTACAGAGGGGTTGGACTCAATGATCTCTGGAGGTCCCTTCCAACCCTTACAATTCTGTGTTTCTGTGAGCTGAAGAAATCTTTTAGAGGAATTGCAGCGTGTTCCCTCTGCTGCTTAAAAAAAGAGTCAAAACAGAGCAGTGCTGTGACAGCCAGTGTTTCCAGCACGTCAAACCAAACTCAAGCAACAGCTGAGCAACCCGAGGCTTTTACTTACTGAGTGTGTCCTTAGTGCTGCAATGGTTTTTGATAATGCCATCTCCCACAGCTCATCAATATAGGCTCTATTTACCAAGCCCTGCGTTGTATGCAAGATGTGATCCTCCACTACAAAAAACCTGGATGGAGAAGAGAAAATTATCAATAGTCGTGGGTTTCAAGGCATCAAAAGACGTGAGGGACATGAACAGATTGCACATGCACAGAGCAAGCCCGGATCTGCAGCATCTGTCCCAAATACTGCTAAGGATAGGTATTTTCCTCACCTATTTTTTAACATTAGTGTTTCCTATGATGCCATGCTGCCTTACAGCTGTGAGCCAAAAGCCAGCTGCTCCCAGTAATGCACCTCTGTGCACACACAAAGGCAGAGCTTTCCCACTCTGTTACTTGAACACCAACTGCTGATTGAACTCTGCCCCAGCCAGCAGCAATGGCCTTACAATTGGTTAACTGCAGGGAGAACACTTTAACTGCAGGGAAAACACTCTGCTGCTCGCTACCAAATGCTCTCAGCACCATTTAGAGGCAATCAGTTCACTCCAGTCCTCATTTATCAAATGGACTGGTCCAAAAGCAGCAGCACGTTTCAGGGAGCAAGCGTCCCAAAACAACACTCGAAACAGTAATGAGCAAAACCTCCGTTATATTTCATAGGGAAAATCCAGCCCAGCAGCCCCAAGCTGGGTTAGGAGGTCAGCAGCCCACACTGCACTCACCTCCTTTAGTAAGACAAGAATCAAATAATTACCAAATATTAATGAATCATTAAGGCAGAGGGCCTATTCACCTCATTAACTGGGCAAGTAGGTGGTGCTACCAGAGCTGGCGGGTTCTTATGGTTGCACGCAGCCAAGTTCATCAAGTTTTCTCCTCGTTTGTCTCCTTTTGAAGGGCAGTCAAAAAAAGAGCAACGCTCCCTCCTCTCTCTTCCCTTCTGGGCTCCTCACAAACACAGCATGCACACATTTAGCAAGCACCTATATAAAAAGTACACCTACCCTACAATTTGATTGAAGTACTTCCTGTAGCCGTCCAAAGTCTCATGCTGCAACAGAGGAGAAGTGAGCAGAGATTAAAATAAAGGAGAGCAAAAATGGGAAAGAAAGAAGAGACCACCCATGAGGTACAGTGTGCACGGGGACAACCCTGGGCTGCTTCATCAGGAAGGACCCCGAGCACTGACCAAGGCTTGGTCATACCATGTTGGAAGGAGGCTGCAGCACCAGCCGGGCTTGTTTTCTTCTCTGTTTCCTGTAGTAGTTCTCAAAGGTTTCTCGGGCACCCTGGAAAGCAGAGAGGATGAATTCAAGTAAGCAGCCTTTGCTTTAATCATTCAATTGCATCCATCCACCACGCAAAGCACGTTTCCCTCGAGCATACCTGCACAATTCAATCTGAGTACCTAATGAAGGCCAATTGTACTCTGAATGCTAAGTGGAATAAACCCAAATACAGGTCCAAGTGCACCTGAGTCAGACTACATGACCTTTCAGGGTCACTTCCAACTCAGATCTATGATCCTGTTGGACGAACATCCGATCTACCTAACGGTGGGGCCAGTGAAACAACCAGATTTCTAGTGTTGGTGAACGTCAAGAGGGGTGCAGCAATGCCAAAAGGAGCAGCAGATATTCTTGCACTGATTCTCAGTGATGCAAAGCCACAAACATCAGAGAGTTTAAGGAAAACATGTTTGGGTGGGTAATACCTGTTCAATCAGCCCGGCCACTTCAGTAGGAAAAAATAAAGGAGTTTCTGAGCTCATTCTCACCCTTCACTGCCATGCCTCACCCACCACGGGGTCTGAGCCTCCAGATGAGAGCCAGCTGCTCCCAAAACCCAAGCTCATGGGTTTCTCCTCCACGAGCATCACCCACGTGTGGCAGGTATGGCAGAGGGGACAAGATGCTGGTGGTTGAGGCCATGCCTCTGCAGGGGCTTGGTTTTACCATAAGCTACATCTGAGCAGCCCACCCAGGTGGGGCAATGCAGCCACGCGGATCCTCAGATGCCATCTACCTGCTGAGCCCTTCAGGTCCCCCAGGCTATGTAAAATCTTGCTGGTTTCTCCCTGCCTGTTTCTCCCTCCCCCACGCCCGTCCTGTTTTATGTCTGAAATTGGATTATAAACATTTCAGAGAAGGGACAGGGCCTTGCTTTGAACTGGTAAGAGACCAAATCTTATTTGGAATTCACAAAACAAACAAGACGCAACAACAAATATCACCTGCCTGAGAAAGGCACCAGACACCAACCTCTTCTACCAAGAAAACAAAGAAATGAAAGAAGAAAACCTGATGCTAATTTTTTGATGCTCCAGTTACTCCACTGTTACATGACCAGGCTGCCTTAGGAAGGCCTCAGCAAAGGGCACTTGGGCAATTTCTGTTCCTTTCTTCTACATGTCTTGCCTTCTACATTTCATCTACAGGAGCTGGACTCAGTGATCCTTATGGGTCCCTTTCAACTTTGAGCTGTTCTATGACTGCACCAGAGCTCAAGTCCCTGTGCTGTGCTGCTGCTCTCAGTTTGGCAGTGCAATAGGAGAACCAGACTCTTCCATGTTCCCACTCGACCGCTGCTAGGATCAGACTTTAGACATCCATTAAGCCTTGCTTTGCCTCATTTCTCAAAACCTACACAAGTGGAAGAAGAGCCCGAGTATCTCTGCCCTGAACGAGGCAGCTGCTCATCCCCAGCAGTGCCGTTGGGATTTGGAGTGAAGTCACTCATTAACTCAACACAGCCTGCTGCCAACGAGTCTGTGATGCAAACTCCTTAACTGAAGGCTTCCCCCCCCCGCCTCATCCCTATTAAATTGCTGCTGGGCCCCACTGAAGGCAGGAGCCCCAAAGGACCGGCCCCTGAGAGTGGCTTTACACAACATCCCGTGGAAGTCAGCAGGTAATTAATTCCCCATTAGTGACTGCACAGAAGCTGCCATCTCCAGAGCCACGCGGGACCTCAGGGACCTCGTGGAAGCCATGACAGCAGTTCACCTCCCAAAGGCCAGTCTGAAACCAATCAGCTCTTTTAATACCAGATTTTGATCACTTCCAGGACTATGCTGTGGCGACTCGTGCCAGCTGAATTCGCCTCCCCTCCAACTGAGCTTTCTGATGGCACCGAGAGGACTTCCTCCCTGCTCCCCTCACCCAGCTCCCTCTTGGGGTCTCCCTCCCGTTGCCCTCTGCCCCATCCTCTGCCTGCCCACCTCATTGCAGAGCTTCTCCACGTGGTGTGACCGCCTCCCAGAGCTCACCATGCAGATGCCACCAGGCTGTGAAGACAACACGTGTCCCCTTGGCCAGGAGCTGAAACCATCAACCCCATTGTTTGGCTCCACTGAGAACTTACCACCAGACTTTATGAAAATTGCTTGTATTCCTGTCTTTCTAATGGCTTGATCAATCATAGAATCGTAAAGGTTGGAGAGGACCACTAAGATCATCAGGTCCAAACTGCTGACCCACTAATCACGTCTCATGAAGCACGTGAATCAATTTTATCATAATGTTCTCAGGGCATTAAGCTAATCTGGGTTGCACTTCAACTGGAAAAACTTTCCATTTTTCTCCAGCAAGAGGGACCTGAGCTGGGCTGGAGATCCCATACAAAGGCCTTGCTATAAACCTGCCCCATGCCTCAGTGGGCCCCTTCAGCCCCACACGGTGCCTGGAAGCTCTGAACGTCAGATCCTCCTGGTTCCAACCCAGCACATGGCTTTAACTTCAGCAGACGAGAAGGAACAGCAAAGATGTTTGAAAGCATTCCCAAAAATATGTAGGCCATATTCACATTTTAACAGTTTCCCTAAAATTTACGGCCTCCAGACCCGCCAATTTGACCAAAACCATCTCCCTCCCGACGTACTGTTCCCTGTATTTTCCTTCTCGAGCCTTTTTTGAATGGCCCAAGAATTACAGACCCTCTCATGAGAGGCGATTCCAAAGAAAAACTTCTCCTCCCCCCTCCCAAAAAAAAAAAAAAAACTCTCCCGACACTATTCACATTTTTCTTATGCACTATTTCATCCCTTTCTCTTAAGTGCATTCCTTCATCATCCCCCCAGACCGTTTCATCGCTCATGCATTATATTCTCTTAAGAATGGGAAGTCTTTCTTCCCCTTGGTGGCAGTTTTAGTTAGACCACCCAGTTTCCCACACTTGACCTACTTAGGACTACACAACTTATCACGTCTTCAGATAATATTATTCTTCTCTGTGCTCTATTTTTAATATCATTTTCCTCCAGGTAAGAAAAAGAAATCACAGCAAAAACAAACAAACACAAAGAAACCACACCAAAAAAAAAGCATCCAGAACAGACTACGAGACCCCGTATTTTATATACTGCTCTGGAAACACCACGTAGTATTCACACTTCCATCCAATCCTGCTCTCGCAGCCCCAGGCCTGATGGCTTTTCCCCATATTTAACCAATCCTGTCATTACCTCTGGCTTTCCAAGACAGTGCTTTGGGACATAAATGCTGTATGCAGGGTATCATGAGACGTGACTCAGGGAGCATCACCAGCCCGCCCAGGCTCAGCCTCTTGCAGCAGCCACCAGAACCATGGGCAGGTACAGTGGTGCAGAGAATTGGCTGAATATAAGATGTGTACCAAACATCTTCAGCACAGTACTCAAGGCAAACATCACCTTTGTCAGCCAATGCTTTGATAAAAGCTCCTCAACAGAGCTGACCAGCACCTACACCCATAAGCTCCGGGCAGCAGAGCTGTGCGTGTATGTGCCCTACTGCTGCTTTCTGTGTCCCTTCAGTGGGAAGAACTCAACTTCTTTTCTTTCTTTACCTTTCCTCTTAAAAGCAGTTATTATCCTATAAAGATCAGCTGCACCTGTAACACCTCTTCTTCCTAAAGAAAGGTGGAGGTGTTTGAGAAATGTGTAGATGTGGCACCTTGGGATGTGGTTAGTAGGAATGGGTTGGAGTTGGGCTTGGTGATCTTCGAGGTCCTCTCCAACCTTAGAGATTCTACAGCTCCATAAAATAACCTCAGTGCATAAGCAGATACCAAGCAGCACCATGGGAAAGGCCCTTGCACGCCAAGCTCCTGTTGACTTCCACATTCACCATGGACCTTCCAAGGCACTACTAACACGGATCATTAGAGAGGCAGGATCCTTGCTCCTTCAGCATTTCTTGTAGGTTCAATCCAAAACACGAGGCAACCATGGAAGCACGCTGGGGAGAGGAGAAGGAGGTACTTTTCTTATTTATCCATTTAGTTTTAATAAGAACAGGTTTCCCTCAACTCTCATTGTCTTAATTTAAGCAAGTGGGGAGAGTCCAAAGCTCCGTTTCCAAACTGCGCTTTTATTCTAATCGCTGGTCCAGGAAAAAAAAAAAAACAACTCAATAATGCCTCATATTTTTAAAATTACCAGGCAGAACTTTCCTTCTCAAATTAGCTCCGGAGTTCACAGAGTTGGCAATGAGAGGCAGATAATTAAGAACGCAGATGAGCACTGCATAAGGGAAAACAGAATATAATCACGAGAATGCAAAAGCAACAGCTGAAAAAAATAAAAGAACAACACAGAAGGTTTCATAACTCAGGAGCAGCAGAGAGCTGAAAGCAAATCTAGTTGTGAATTGCATGGGAAAAGAGTGCTCTAAAGCTCGTTCTGCAGTTGTCCTCCTCAGCAAGCACTTAAAATGACCATTAAAATGGAACTGTCTGCAGCCAGAGTGTATGGATGACAGCATTTTGGGCAATGACATTTCTGCTAACTTGGAAGCAGAAACCTACCTCATGCACTTCGTGTAATGGAAGCGTACCAGCCACGTACAACGGGGATATTACTGGCAGAGCCCTTGCCACGTGGTTAGTCCATTCCCCCAAAGAAACATCATCACCACATAAGCAAGGTGATGTGTGATAACAGACCAAATCTATGTGCTGAATAGATTCCCCCATTGATGAACCCAAGCTGTGATTAGTTCACTGTCTCTGTGCAGGTACCAGCTAACCACATATGCAAATCAAGCAGAAATTACCCCAGTTCACTTCTAACAGCCGTAATGAAGCACTGAAGATTCTTCAACCAGCTCCTGGTACACAAGGAGAATTAAATGTGGAGCAACCAAAATCTGAAACAAGTTAAGGTGTCGGTATGGATGACAAGGGGTAAATACATGGTTGGATGGTGAGGTTATGAGGGTTGGGATAAATGGGTTATGCTCTACAGGGAGGCCTGCAACAAGTGGAGAATCATAATGGGGGGCTCCGGGTCCTGCCTTGTTTAACACCTTTGTCTCCAGGAGACAATGGATGTGACCTTAACCACTTTCCAGAGGACACCAAACTGGAGAAAAAAATCAACATGCTCCTGATCAAGGGTAGTGGCACTGTCCAAGGGGTCTCAGCAGGCTGGAGGAAAGAGCCAACAAGAACATGATGAACTTCAACAAGGAAACTGTAGAATCATAGAATTGCTCAGGTTGGAAAAGGCTTTCAAGATCAAGTTCAACCTCAACTTAACCATACTACCCTAATTCTAACAAGTCTAACACTAAATCAAGTCCCTGAGCACCATAGCCAGATGGTTTTTAAGCACAGTTTGTCATGGTGAGTTAATCATCTCCCTGGGGAGCCTGTTCCAGTGCTTAACAAACCTTTCTGTGAAGAAATTTTTCCTAATATCCAACCTAAACCTCTCTTGGCGCAACTTGCACCCATTTTCCCCTCAGAGAGCTATTATGGGCCTTGAGTCCTGGAGGTTGAGGTGTTGCTTCAGTCTGAGGATGAGAAAGCCACTCAATGGGTGCTTGAAGATATATTCCCTATGGTGGTGCACGAAGAATAGCAGCAGATCAATGAAAAGAGAGAGCTGCTCCTTTGGAAAGGATGCAAAAACAGTGGACAGAGCTCATGTAACCAGCAGTGTGCAGATCAGGAACGTGGATCCAACAGAGGATGGCATGAGGCACAGGTGAGTCCGTCAGACAGAGAAAGGTACATGGCCAAGGCACACCAGCTGTCCAGAGAATGGCAAGCTGCCCAGCTACATCCACCAGAGGATGGGAAGCCCATAGAGGTGAATCCATCGTGAGATGAAACGCCAAGTCACACACACCTGGAAAAGGAAGAACCTTCAAACTTCTTGCAACAACACAGATGAAGACATCTGCTTTTGGAGCACCTCTGTGGATAAAGACAGTAAGTTCTGGTAAACAGCAAGCTGAAAATGGATCAGTAGTGCATCCTTGCAGCAGAGGTAGCCAGAAGCACCTGGGTATCTAACAGCTGCCTTCCCATATCTACAACATCTACTGAGGATATGGAGCCAGGATGGCTTTTCATGGCAGTGCTCAGTAGGAGACACAGCAGGTACAAACAAAGCAGAGACATTCTGACCGGTTGTGACAAATCCTTTCTTACAAAGAGAACAGGCAGGTAGGTAGAAAGCATTTCCCAGAGAGATTCTGCAGTCCTCATCCTCGGAGAACATCAAGTCGTGCCTGGATAAGATCCTGAAATACTAGGATCCCACAGGTGACTTGCTCTGAGCAAGACTGGACTAGAGATGTCATGAGGTCCCTTCCAACCTGGATGACCCCATCCTGGGAACAAAAGGTTTTACAGACAGTCGCAGAGATCCTGAAGCCTCCAGGTAGTTTCACACGTGGCTGGTTTCCCAGCCTAGGCTCCAAAATGTCCTGGTCACCAGCCATTTCCAGTGTGTCACATCCCGTGAGGAGGATGGGCCAGAACTGGGGCCAAGCTCCCATTTGGGGGGAGATTTAGCCAATCTCACTTTCATTCAGGAAATACCAGGATATTCCTTTCCCTCCATGTCACTCACTGAGCAAGGGGGCTGTGATTTGTCACCCCTCACCTGGCTGAAATGGACCTCCTCTAGACAGCATTTCATTTTTATTCATGTACAGGTGCTAAACAACACCTGGCATCACATCAGTGCTGAAAAGACACTCAGTCAAACCTGGATCTCCCTTCTGGTATACCCTGAATTTCACGGGCATGACAAAATCAGACCCATGCGTATAACCCCTCTCCCAATGGGACTCAGAGCAGCCCTCTGGATGTGACCTAAGTTCTAAAATCCTGCTAGCAACCTCAGGAATACCGAAGATGGGCAGTTTGTTTTAAGGAGAAACAATCCTCTGGCATTAAAAGAACCCAATAGGAGTGTGTGTGTGCTGGTTGGAAACTAGATGAGCTAGGAACATAACACGCCCCACAGATCCCCCAAAACAAGAGAAAAGTGGTGGCCGCTCATGAAACATGAAGAAGTCCGACTCCCAGGCAGATGTTTAACTTTGAAAGCATAAATATTCCCAAATAATTTCACATAGACACAGGGGTACGCACGCAGGTGCTCCAAACAGAGCCTGAGAACGCTTTGCTGAACCGGGATCAAAAAGGCTCAGCCCTGTGGAACCACTTGTTTACTGTAAACATCACCTCCAGATGGAAAACAAAAAGATAAAGCTAACCAGAAAACTGCGTGGGGGGAAGAGAGCACAGCGGTGCAGTGATGGTTGGGCTCGAGGAGGGCCTGCCCCACAGCACACTGTGCTCAGCCCCATGCATGAGCTCAGCCCCCACATTGGTGACCACCATCACAAGCATTAGAAATGCAGAATCACAGTGTGGTTGGGTTGGATGTAAGGATCATCCAGCTCCAATCATCGCTATGGGCTGGGTGACCCCACCAGTGCACTGCCCAATGACTCAACCGTGGCCTTGGGCACCTCCTGGGATGGGCAGCAGTGCCAGTGCATCACTTCCAAGCTCCTTGTTTCTAACCCAGACCTCTCCTCTTTCAGCCTACAGCCATTCTGCCTTGGCCAGTTCCTAGAAGACAGTGTAAAAAGACAGTCAAGCACAAAGGGAATGCTCTGTTCCCAAGGTTTCAGGGCTTGCCCTCAACATAGCACCCGCCAAGCAAAGGCAGGCTCAGAAGTGTGGCAGAAGGAAATGCTCCTGTGGCCACAGTGCTGAGCTCCTTGCAGTACAGAAACTCAGTACGAGGTACTGAGGCAGCACAGGAACCCAGGTGGGATCTCCCCTGCCCCTGCAGGAAGGCAGACTCCTTCCTCCCCAAAATCAGGCCATCACCCTGCCATCGGGGACACAGCTTCCCAGCCCTGCCTATAAGAAGCAATATCTATTTTCCAACTAGAGGAGGGTAAAGCCTTTAATTTCACCCTCCTGGCTGCAGCTGGAGTTCCCTTTTAACTGCTTGGGCAGGGGAGTGAAGACAGTTTTATACGGGGGAAAAAAAATGCTGAAAAGGCCACTTTAATATGCTTGTATGTGAAAAGGAGAGAGCTTTTCATACTGCACGATAATGAGGGTCAGCGGGATATTACACTTCACCATATGGCTAATTTGCACAGCAGGTCAATGCTCTATTTGCTTTTTATTCTTTTTTTTTTTTTAAGGACAGCTCCATAGATTAAGCTGCACTAAGACTAAACGAGAAAATAATAATGAAAAATAAATAAAGAAAGAAGCGTGAGTAGGAGATGCCCTCTAATGTTCGAGCTTGGAAGGGCTGGGAGAGGAGGTCTGGTAAAAATAAATTAATTAATTAAAAAGAACACAAACACAAATATGAGTGTGTAGGGACAAGGCAGCACCCTGCAGATGGCACTGACCCAGCACCACCTTGTGCCTGACAAACATAAGGATGCGTCCCTACAGCCCATACAGGGTCATGCTGTCCCTTCAAAACCTAGAATCTTATTCCTGTGGAGGAATAACCACACGCACCACTACAAGGTGTGTGCTGACCTGCTGGAAAGGAGCTCTGCAGAGAACAGCCTGGTTGACCAGTGGTTGACCAACAGTTGACCAATGAGCCAGAAGGGTGCTCTGGTGGCCAAGACCTGTAGGATCCTAGGCTGTATGGTACAGAGTGTGGCCAGCAGGGCAAGGGAGGTGCTCCTCCTCTGTGCTCTGCCCTGGGGAGGGCACATCTGGAGCACTGCACCCACTGCTGGGCTCCCCAGTTCCAGGCAGACTGGGAACTGCTGGGAGAGCCCAGTGGAGGGTACAGAGCTGGCAGAGGCCTGTAGCACCTCCTGAAGGGGACAGGATGAGAGCCCTGGGGCTGTTCACCTGGAAAAGAGAAGGTTGAGAAGGATCGAGTACAGCTGTTTGATATCTGAAGGGTGGGGTCAGGAGGATGTGGTTGGACTCTATTTGGTGGTGCCCAGCATCAGGACAAGGGGCACTGGGCACAAACCGGAGCCCAGGGAGTTTCACCTGAACGTGAGGCACGAATGTTTTCTTGACTTGAAGGCTGACAAAGTCCAGGCACAAGCTGCCCAGAGAAGTGGGAGAGTGTCCTACAGAAATGTTCAAACCCACAACCTGCTGTAGGGAACACCTTTAGGCAGAAGTTGGACTGGGTCATCTCTAGAGACCCCTTCCAACCCCAACGATTCTCAACATGGTCTCACCACTAGTGAAATGTTTAAGCAGCCCTTGAAATACAGCACTTTTTTCACTTGCATCAGAAAACCCTGTTTGTCCTGGCGTGTCCCCACTCTGTGCCTGGCCCAGGCATGACCCGATGAGGCACTTCCCGTGCTGGGGCCGGCAGCGGCCACAGCTCCCAAAAAATCTGCTGCCTAAAGATTAGGGAGCCCAGCCCGTGCATCTGCAGCGGGCAAACACTTTGATTAACGAGCCTGGCCTTGTGTAATCGCCTCCCGCCCTTCCCTGCTGCAGCACAGTGTTAATTTATTAAATACCTTAACAAAGGGCCTTTATTAGCAGCCTTCACTCGGCGGGCTGCTTTCGGAGCGTTGCTAGCTACATCTCATAAAGCTTTAATTGACTACTGATTTTCACAACCTCTGACCTGGGAGCGCAAGCAGCCGGCTGTGCTGGATGAAGGGTGAGCCCTGAGGAGCTCCTGGCCCCGGGGAGCTGGCAGGGATGTGATGTGCTCAGATGAGCCCAAGGGAAGGGAGATCTGCAGGTGGGCTGCTCCTGGCTCCCCAAAGCACCTGGAGTCCATTTGATCTCCTATAGATGCTTCCATTTCCCCAATAGGAGGAAAATTTGAGGCCGTAAGAAGCGTGAAGTCATATGGCTTGAGTGATATGGAGTGCAGCAAGATGTTGTCTTCTCAGTTACAGACCATGGAACTGAGAAACAGAGGGGGAAGAACAGCAGATCCCAGTGCCCCCCACCATCCCCACTGTGCAAGGAGCTGATGCTTAAGGGCAAGGCAAAACTGGGCTCTTCCCACTACTCCAACACAGGAGGAATGGGAAACCATCATATGAAGGCTGGAGAAAAGCTCCAAGATCCCCAGATCCAACCCCAACCCATCCCACTGTGCCCACAACCACGTCCCTCAGTGCCACATCTCCACAGCTCTGGAACACCTCCAGGGACGGTGACCCCACCACTCCCTGGGCAGCCTGTGCCAGTGCCCCAACCATTATTTCAAAGAACTTTTTCCTAGTATCCATCACTGCAGCTGCAGAACACTTGCTGCTGACAATGTGAAAAATCAAGAGGATTAAAGACTTGCTTTGAAATCTGAACAGAAAGCAGCATGAATGCACGAGGACACTAAAACTGCCAGTGCACAGCTGCACCACCAGCATGATGCAAGGGGCAGGTAGCTCCTATCTGCTTCCCCCCAAATCACAGCTGCTCCCAATGCTCACCCAGCTCTTGGCATTCTAACCTGGGTCCCAAATATTTGGCCTCCAAGCTCCAAAGCTGCGACCAAGAGCACTGCATAGCTATCACAGAACCACAGAATGGCTTGGGTTAGAAGGGATCCCAAGGATCATCAAGTTCCAACCCATTTGGCCACCAACCTCCAGAGCTGGCACTAGCCCAGGTTGCCCAGGGCTCCATCCAACCTGGTCTCGAACAGCAGCTCAAAGTATTTTTATCTCCTCCAAATATAAAAGAACCACCCTGAAATCTTAATGTCACCCAAACCTTTGGAGATCTGAGGTCTTCCCTACAGTTCCACGCAGTTCTAGCAACTGTGGCACCATGTGTCGGAGTTGCACAGAAAACAGAGGCTACAGAGCAGAACAGACTAAGTCTTTAAAAAATAAATGAAAGCAGTGCTTACACATCTGGATTTTCTCTTCCACAAACATATCCTGCTTACGAGACACAGTTGGAAGAAATGAAGCATTCTCAATGGTGGTTTAGAGAAGCTGAGGGCCACTGCAACCTGCACCTCAAGGTAGAAGCCATCTCCTTGGACATTAGGAAAAAGAAGAGTCAACCAAAAAGAGCAGTCAACCTCTAGCTGTGCAGGGAGTGGTGGGGTCACCGTTCCTGGAGATGCTCTGGAAGCATGGGGATGTGGCACTGAGGGATGTGGTTATGGGCATGATGGGATGGGTTGGGCTTTGGTGAGCTTAGAGGTCTTTTCCAACCTCAATAATTCCATGATTGCCACCAGCACGCCCAGAGTTTGGTGGATCTTTCTCTCCCAATGATAGAGTTCATTCCTGCAGGTAACACAGCATTTGCTCTGCTGGTCTACGAAGTGCAAAAAGCTCACCCCTTTCCAAATGTGAGACCAAACCCAAAACCCTACTGCTAACCCAAACTGCAGGAGGAAGGATGGGATGCAGAACTGAGGCCGCACGCTCAGCCTCTACGGGGCACTGAAGAAAGAGAGCACATAAATCCCTGCCCAAATCCCTACCCACAAAACAGATGGCTGCTGCCATTCAAGAAATTCATAGAGTGAAATCACAAGCAAGCAGGCCTGGCCTCATGTTGACAGCCTCCCTTCAGATCTCACATCACATCTCCCACCGCATCCCAGGTTTCAGGTAACTGAAAGCAGTTCATTGGGCAATAACCACAGCAGCTCTGCTGGGGAATACCAACCTCCATGTCGTACCTAAATGCCACTGGTGGGTCAGACGGAGATGCTCCTCGCTGTAATGGGTGCAAGGAGCATGCTGCTATGAGAGGACATCCCTGCACAGAGCCCATCCGGACTGAACGTCCCTTTTATCTACCACCTCAAATAGCACTACCAGAGGCCTTAGCCCTTGTTCAGATGGACACATGGGGAAGCCGTGGGCAGGCAAAAAGACGAGCAGCCCTGGTAAATCTTCCAAGTATTCTAAGACACAAATCCCACTTCCATCACATTGGACATAAGGAAAAACAACTTCTCCCAGAGAGTGGTCAGGCACTGGGATGCCTGCCCAGGGAGGTAGTGGAGTTGCCGTCCTGGGCAGTGTTCAAGAGAAGTTTCAAAGAGGAGCTACGAGAAATGGTTGAGTAGCTAGTGGTAGCAATGGGAATGGGTGGACAGTTGGACTGGATGACCTTGTAGGTCCTTTCCAACCTTGTGATTCTATGATTCGGGGCCCATAGCATCCACAGAAGAGCTCACAGAGCCCCATGGAGAGCAATGGGAGGACAAGTTAACCCATAGTGACCAGAGAGCCCTAGAGCTCCACAGAGACACAGAGGGACCCAATGAGCCCCTTAGAGACCCCATAGAAACCCACAGAGTCCCATGGAGCCACATAGAGGCCCAATAGACCCCTATAGAGACCCACAGAGGACCCATAGAGACCCAGGAAGTGGTGAAGGTGCTGTCCCTGACTGTTAAGAGGCATCTGGATGAGGAGCTATGAGATACGGTTCAGCAGCTTGTGGCAGTGATGGGAATGGGTGGATGGCTGGAGTAGATGAGCTTGTAGGTCCTTTCCAACCTTGTGACTCTACGATGATTCTATGATTAACAGGCTGAAACGTCAACCAGAAATGTGTTTTCTTTTCCATTTAATAATGGTAGAAAAACTACAGATTATTCACAACCGCTCAGTCATCGTTTTGGAGCTGCCAGGTTCACTGAACAAGGGCTTGCAGTGCAGGGCTCTCCATTTCCTCTGCACACGTACCATTTGTTTTGCTATCCTGCTGAGCCAGGGCTGAGCACCACAGCTCTCCCTTGAGCTACACCCAGCAGAAGATGCTGCCCCAGTCTGACACACCATTTAACATCACATCATCCTAACAAAGAGAGTCAATGCACAGCGACCTCACGGCCACGCTTTTGAAACTGCATTTTTTGTATCGATCAAATCGGTCCTCGCTATTAAAAAATAGATACGTTCATCCAGAAGGAACGTGCAGAAAGACTCCAATGCTTTAAATTATTTCCCCTTGGGGGCCTTTGCTGATCTTAAAAACTTTACATCAAGAGAGAGAGGAGAAAAAAAGAGAAGGCAGCCTCCAAATTTGGAGTTGCTGCGCCTGACAAATGAAGTGAAGCGCGGAGCACGCTGAGCTGTAAAAGGCGAGGAGGACATTAAACTTCTCTGAGATGACAGCTCGAGCTTTCACAGCTCCTCGGAGTGAACGCCGCTCAAAAGGAGAACAGAGCAACGTGCACAAATGGACATCTGTTGGGAAGGGCAATCTTCTGCTGAGATGAACAGGCGAAAGTTTATCTCCGAGGGGTAGCAGCACAACGGGAGATCCAACGCATCTTCGGATCGGGAAGACCAGCGACAGCGATGAGAAGTCAAACAAAACCCATTTCTTCCTATTTTTAATAGCTTTGATTGTGTTTTCAGATGACAAAATACATCATGCAACAGTGTACGTTTCTGAGAGCTACGCTGATGGCCAGCACCACACACAAATACAGCCCTTTGGTCTTCCCAACATCTAATGGAATATTTCCTGAAAGTGCTCCAAGGACAGATAGAAAGAGACCTTCTCTTAGCACTAAATGGCTTCGTTTCTGCTTTCAGACTTTCCAGCTGTCTGCATGCACCTCCCATCCCAGTATCCCCACGGGCACAACGGCTCCATACTGGGACGTCAACCACTGGTGAGCTTCCACCAGTTTGCTGAGACAATATGTCTTTAGATGCTGCAACTTGCCAAGAGGTATAGGAAGAAAAGTTTGTTCCCTGAGCGGTCCAACTTAACTTATCCAGACTTAGTGCTTCATGTTCCAAGAGTCAACTTGGATAGGGCTCTGGGCAGCCAGAACTGGTGGGGGACAACCCTGCCCAGGGGGCTTGCAACTTGATGACCTCTGAGGTCCCTTCCAACCCAAGGCATTCTTTGGTTCCCTGCCCGTGAAACCTGAATAAAAGCTGAGTATTTTGCAAGGGATGCTAGAGAAAAATGTACAATAAAGCTACGTAAGGCTACGACACACCAACATTAAGGAGCTTCTCCCAGACAAATATTAGCATCCACCCACAGGATAAAACTTAAATTCTGCAGAACATAACATAAGGGGGACACAGAAAGCATCACATCGAGCGTTTCTGAAGGTCCCAAGTGAGCTCACAGTTTAATAGCTACAGTGGGAACCCCTTTTGCACCCAGAGTCTCTTTCATGCCATCCCTCCACCCAAAAAAGCCAACAAACAACTCTGCCTTGCTGCCGCACCGACGGCTCCGAGCTAGAGGAAGGCAATGGCCAAACCTCATGCCGGGTAACGCACGAAAGAAATCACTGCACTCTCAAACAATGGGATATTTGTCAAAGTACAGCTCAATCACCAGCAATCATCTGTTTTTCATAACTACATTTGACCTAAACTGAATTGACTGAACAAGTAGCCTGTGTTTTTCATTCTGGAAAATGCGGCGTCGCAGCTCCCTTCCCACCCCCCACCCCCACCTCTCCTTTTTAAGTCATACTTCTCAAAAAGTTACCGAGCGATGATGTAGGCAGATATTGCCTCATTATGAACAGCAGCAGCTTAAACGTTTTCAGGTTGCATTTCTGGAGATCCCCTCCTGTTCCAGGTGACCTACAAGGTTAAGTGCAGGGGGATGTGCCTTTTCCATACGCTTGCCCCTTCCATTTGCGCTCCCTGCAGAGGAAAGCACAGCCCTATGCTTCCAGCACACAAAACAAAAATGAGCAGAGAGAATTTCTAACCACAAGCTCTTCTTTCCATAATGTATTAAAAATTCATTAAAACTTTGTAATGAATGAGCTGCCAGGAAAACAAACAAAACTATTCAGGACATGCCCATGGAGTCTCCCATGCAAGGCCACCAAGCGCAACGCCTTTGGGAGGCAAATATCTGCCCACAGAAGAAAGCTCACCCTGGTGCTGAGGAAGGAAGGAAATTGGTCACAAGCTCTGCAAGGAAGGATGTATCCCCACAACTAATCAGCTCTTGTCAAGTGCTCCCATCAATTAAAAAGAGAAACTCACGTGAAGAACGGAGCAGAGCAAGCCCTTCAGAAAAACGCGGGTCCAGAGGGAAAACAAGGAGTCAAGGGAAGAGGAAGGTGGAGGAAGAGGAGGCAAAATGTAATTAGGAGAATGTAAATCTCAGCCATTTCTCACTGCCTTTTCACCAGTTTGTGTTTCAAGCTCCATGCCTCCTAGCAGAGAGCTAATCGCCCCCGACAGACAGCACACTGTGCTGATTACAGAGACTCACAGGGAAAAAATAAAGTCCCTAAATGTGGATATTTCCATTAGGAGATGGTGTTTTGCTGCTGGATGATTGGAGTTCAAAGCTTCACGGTTTTGCACTCCTCCTCCTTGAACTCAAGCATGCACTCGGAGGAGCAGAAAAGCCCCCAATCTGCACACTGTACTCAAGGGAAAGAGCGCTGCTCGTTCCTAGGCTTCTTCCACAAGGTGTTTGGGTTGGAAAATCAAACCTGCACCTTTGTTTTTTGTTCTTTCAGTGCAGTACTTCGGGTAACGGTCAGGGAGAGCAGAAATACAAACGAGAGAAAGCCCAGTAAATAGACCTCCTGTTCCACGTGCCACTGTGGGGAGCAGATTCAGAGCTCCATACAACTCCATGATGGGAAGGATGCTGTGTCCAAGCAGCTGCTTGCAGGTTTCCCATCCTGATGACTCGTGGTTTGCAATTTTTTAAGGCAATGAAGTGCACTATTCAATTTAAACAGGCACACAGGATGCTGTCCTGGCTGTTCCAACCTGCACGACTGCTGCTCTGAGCAGGTCTCAGCTCTGCCCATCCCAACCAACATGCATGTAATAATCACAGGTTTGAAGGAAATTGTTAAAATAAAGGAGTCAAAGTGACCAGGCAATGAAATAGCTGCATTACACTAATGGAGACTGACGTGCAAACACCAGCACTAGGCTCACTCGAGCTGAACAACAGTTCTCCTTCATCCTCTCCATCACCCACCAGACCTGTTGAGTAACCTCGTGCAACATGACCTTGTGCAGAGGATGCCAGCTGCCTCCCAGGATAGGTAAAGTGCTGCCAGCAGGTCCAGGTTCTCCTGATCTGACACATCTGCAAAGCCAGTCCTGGTCTGGGCTCCATGAGACGTGAGGTGTAGAGCTGCTGGGGAGAGGTCAGTGAAGGGCCACTGAGTCATGAAGGGATGGGGGAATGTGATGAACAGTGAGGGAGCTGGCACTGCTCAGCCTGCAGGTGAGAAGGCTCAGATTGACCTTACAAACGTGCACAAATACCCAAAGGGAGGTGGGGAATGACCAATCTGAGCAGGACAAGAGGCAATGGGGACAAACTGAAGTGCAGGAACGTCCACTGAACAGTATTACTCTGAATACAAATGGTTGAGGTTGGAAGGAACCATTTGGGATCATCTAGATCAACCCTCTGCCTCCAACAGGGTCACCCAGAGCGCATTGACCATGATCACATCCAGGTGGGCTCTGAAGTAGACTCCACAACCTAAGGCAACCAAACCTTTGAAGGTGATCAAACATAGGGACAATGTTGCCCAGTGAGGCTATGGTCTCCATCCTTGGGTATAACTGAAGCCCAACTGGACATGGCCCCGAGCAACACCACTGCAGCTGGATAAGGTGATCTCCGGAGGCCCTCACCAATCTCATCCTATCAGGCTGTGAAATGAACACAGCAGTAATTAATCTATAAGGTAACAACCTGTACACACGTGGGGGCCTGTACGAGTCGGTGTGCACCCATACAGCTGTATGCTCCACACACTAAAATGGTAGGAAGCTCCCTACCCAACAGCAGCTGTAGGAAACATGCTCTGTGGCATTCCTCAGTTATGACCGCAATAAAAAGTTTGGTATTTCGTTCTGTGCATATCCTTTGGTAAATGTTAGAAGCAAATTATTAAAAGGAACAGGCCCAACTTTTCAGACTGCATTATTCCTAATAGTTTTCATCCTGAAGGATTCCAAAGCATTTCAACACCATCCGACAGTCACTGCTGAGGCAAGAGGCTTTAGACATGCTAGAGGGAGTAAGGCAGAAAACAAGACTGAAGGGCAACAGACAAATCCCTGCTCTCATAACAGCTCTGGTGAGTTGCTCAGTGCCAGTGAGCAGCAGATTTATAGAATCATGGAATGGTTTGAGTTGGAAGGGACCTTTAAAGGCCACCTGGTCCCACTCCCCTGCAATGAACAGGGATGCCCACGGCTCCATCAGGTGCTCAGAGCCCTGTCCAGCCTCACTTCAGGTGTCTAATGGGTTATCCACCAACTTTCTGGGCAACCTGTGCCAGTGCCTCACTAAATTAAGTCCCACAAAGCAGAGTTGAGAAGATCAGAAGTTACACATACCTCCAGACACCAGCTCTACAATCTTTATGGGTTACTTTATGAGAAAAGCAGAGATACCTTCCTCAGAAGACAAAGCTCCCGTTCTGAGGGACCCAGGTAGTGCAGAGCCAAGCAAAACCCCTCTGAGGGCAACATTCAGAAGTTGCATGCATCTCTGCTTTTGAGGGGGGCTGGTAATTGCACACAGCACAAAGGGGCTGGACTCAGTCTGAGCTTTCCCATCTCTATTCACAAAACACAACCAAAGCCATAGATGTCCCCCAAGCTGAGGTGTCCCTGTTCATTGCAAAGGGGCTGGATGAGATGATCTCTGAAGGTCCTTTCCAACTCATCCCCATTTCATGACTCTATGACAGAGTCTCTATGCTATCCGGTCTCGGAGCTGAAGCAACTTTTGGGTTCTGAGTGTTTCTCATCTTCCCCCCTCCCAGACTGCAGCCACCGTGCTCCTGGAATGCAAAGGCAGCGTTTGTTCATTGTGAGGGCTCTGCCTTGTTTCCACATTTTCCTGAACAAAGGACTGAAATAGTGGGTATATGCGTCACAAGCCTGTCCTGAACATAGCTCACCCCTTCCTGCACAAATATTTGTAAGCAGATTGAGAATTAACGTCCAGCCAACTCAAGACCCTTCATAAAAAAAGGTTTTATTGAAAACAGGATGGCAATCATTTCCCAGATATGCTGCCTATAGGCCTTCAAGATGAGAAACAACGTACGTAGCAGGAAAACAGCAACCCGCAGCTGTGCACCAAGCCACTCTGCGAGATGCATAAAGCATGGTGGTTCATTATGTTACAGCCTCCTCCCCCACCAACACTCCCTTCTTAGAGAAAAAAAAATACATAGAATATGAAGTTTCTGGCCAGCACGTGATAATTCCCCGGGGTTCATTTATGTACAAAACATACAGCTCTGCTAACACGAACAGCTCAGCAATGCTCACTGGGAGAACCTTCCTCATGCCTCTTTTTCTAGTCCAAATGCTCTGCAGCACAGGGTAAGATGGGGGACAGTGTACCCTCCCAACATTGCTTCCATGCACACCTTCTCCCTTTTGCTTTTCAGTGATGTGCACACATGGAGTACACTGGCAATGCCAGCAAGGGCAGCCCATGAGAGCAGGACTGATAGTTGGGACTCAGCTCTCCCTCCACTTTCTGGCATTAGGTCACAAAATACCATTGGTTTGGTTTTGCTTCTTCTTCTTCAAAAGCAATAACACGACATAGGAGGAAAGACGGAGCAAGCTGGGTTGGTTCTATTTTGAAAGAAGGTGAGGAAATGCCTAATGCAGGATGACAGTGTAGGTGCAGCCAGAATCCTCTTGGAAACAGGCAGACAAAACTCAAAAAGGGAAATTCCAATTAGTAACAGTGGATGAAAAAAAAAAAAAATACCAAGGTGGTTAAACAACAAAACAGAAACCCAGAGAGGTTAGGAAGCCTCCAACCCCGGAGATGCTCAAAACTCAACAGCACATAGCTTGGAGATCCTTGATGTAACCTCAAGCCAGGAGTGACCTACAGTCTTAATTACTATGAGTCCATTATGAGACTGGGGGATGAGAAGAGCTTTAACAGAAATGCTTCTCAGAGGTTTCCCTTTCTGTTCTGTTGAGCTTTACCTTAGAAAACTCAACGTTCCTCAGGGACATTCTTGGCAAATCAGAGCACTTCCACCACTATCACTTGTTATTTTTGAGATACCACCACTTCTGGACACCACCACGCAGCCCTGCAGGCAGCTGAGGCGAGTTCCCAACACTGCTGGGACCCTTCTGATCCCCAACATCAGGAAATGGAGGAAACCTTCAGCAAAAGCCTTCCCATGAAGTGATGGTGGTGGTCGGGGCCCTGCAGCCAGCCTGCACTCTGCACCACTCAAGGTGAACATCCCGTAACAAAATCAGCCCAGATCTTACAGCTCCTTATAGAACCAAAGACACATATGTCAAAATAACATTAAAAAAATGCAACATGCTCCTGACAACTGGGGAAAGGTAAAGGTCTCAGGAAAGGCTGAAGCATTCGGTGCTTCAGTCCCTGGGAGAGCCACGAGCTGAGTCCTCCTGGAACTCCTTTCCAGGAATACAAAAGGAGAAGGTGACCGGGGACAACAAGCATGGATTCTAAGTTATGCTGGTAAAGACTGAGTTCTACAGGCATAAATGTACTTATGGATGGGGTAAAGCCATTTGCTGTGACTTCAGCAAGGCTTTTGATGTGCTACTCCATGTTATTCTTGTATCCCAGTTAGGATGGCCCAATATGGGTGAGTGGTAAGCTGGATGGTCAACTACTGGGCTGGTGGTCAGGTTCTGAGGACCATGTCTGGAGTTTGTACCCTACAAGGGAGCTGGTAACAAGTGGAGAACCCCAGCAGGGTTCATCCTGAGACCTGCATTAGGAGCATACAATGGGTAGGATTTGATCATCCAGTTCTAAACTTGCTTAATTTCTCCACAAGTGATTCAGAGCAGGCAACAGAGCACGTTCCCATCCACTCTACAATCAAAGCCAAACTGGGGAGCAGAAGTCAACACAGTGAGGAGCAGGGTCACTACCTGAAGAAGTCTCAATGTGAGATGAAATTCGGTGAGGATAAATGCCAAGCTCCATGCCTGGGAGGAAGAAGCCCTCACCAGGCACCAAGGGAGCTGGGGAGCAGCTCTGGAGGACCAAGAGTTGGCAGGTGGAGCTGAGCAACCTCTCTGTGAGCAGAGGCTGGGCATGACCTCCTGATTTTCCCCCTATCCCATAAAGGAATCCATCCTCCACGACCCCACAGAATGCTGAGCAGACGCAACGCACTTCCCATGGCAAGGACTTACAGAGTCAGCCTCTCTCTTTAGCCCCTAAGACTGCAAAGGGATTGAAAATGAACTCAGTACTCACTGCACACTATGGATGCATTTGCAGCACACGAAGGCAGAGCTCTGCAAAGCCCTGGGAAAGCACAGCTGCTGTAACCTCAGGTGACAAGCAGTCTGCATCCGGGCTATTG
This sequence comes from Odontophorus gujanensis, assembly GCA_013399175.1. NCBI lineage: Eukaryota > Metazoa > Chordata > Aves > Galliformes > Odontophoridae > Odontophorus > Odontophorus gujanensis. The sequence goes on from VXAB01000682.1 coordinate 120,802, forward strand.
TAGTAAACGTATGGGGTTTTTTTTTCCCCTCCTCCTAACATGTCTGTTTTCCAAGCTGAATATTTTAAGAATCAAGGCTGCCTGTGATCATATCTAGCCGGCTTAGAATGAACACTGATTTCTTTGCTGCTTCTTTGATCGAAGCCAAGTGGTTTTCTCATGGGTAATAAGGTCACAGGGTTAAAAGAGCAATATGACAATTACAAAAGTTAAATCTATTGCCACTACAGACAGACACACTACCCAGGGTCCATTAGCACGTAGTACAGAATGGTTATCACAGGTCACTGACACCAGTTCACTCTAATGGCTTTTCCTGTGTCCTTATCAATGCGGTGCACAAAGTGTCTCACCCTCAGCCTTTCCCTATGATCTCAGTGCTGTGTTTATAGCTATCTAACTCCACCAGGCACCAGTGGGTCAGCCAAGTCAGCAGACAGTGAGATACGCCAGGACAGAGCGATGGGACAATCTGCAAAGTGTCTGAGATGAACAAGATGTTACCAGAGACTTCGAGAAGGAAATTTTTTCCACTCAACCCCCCCAACCACCTCAGAAAAAAAAGAAAAAAAAAAGGAGTTTAAACTGTTTAACTTCCCAAGGACACAGAGGGAAAAACTTTACAACCCTGATCTCCAAAATAGAAGTAAGCCACAGACTTTCCGTGGTACGGTTCGTATTTCAGTATCAAATAAAAGAAACAACTCCAGTGTTACAGAGAGAGAGAGAGAAAAGAAAAAAAAAAAAGGAGCAGTTTTCATCTGGAAGAGAGGGTTGGGGAGTGCTTATTATTTGAGCTGTGGTTCCTAGAGGGACTTTCTCATCCCTTAAAGAAGAATTTGAGCTGTTTTGCACCCTTAGCAAAAGGACAAATGCTTTGGTATGCACGAGAGGTTTCGCTGGGGCAGAGGTTTGGGAAGGTTTTGGGGTCAGAACACAACACCCCACTGTAGCCAGGAGCAAACACGAGCCCTGCTTTCTCTTCCTGAGGCTCTGCTCAGCAAAGAGAACATCGTACCCACCCCCAAAACAGGCAAGCCAGAATCATAGAATGGCCTGGGTTGAAAAGGGCCTCAAAGATCATCTCGTTTCAACCACCTTGCCATGGGCAGGGTTGCCAACCTCTAGAGCAGGCTGCCCAGAGCCACATCCAGCCTGGCCTTGAATGCCTCCAGGGATGGGGCATCCACGACCTCTCTGGGCAAGAGAACTTACCAAGTAAACACAGCCAAAGCACGCTGCATGTATTTTACTAGAGGAACCTCACGTACCTTTTACACTGAATATTTTTCATAGATCTGCTTTGCTTTTTAATTTGCTTTACGTTTTCTTCCCTCTCCTCATGTACTTCGTGCATCAAAGCGACTCAGGGTCAGAGGGGCTTTGGGTAGAAGCAATATAGCTGATAAAAATGTCAGTGGTGAGATACGACAAATTTATAGTAAATACCTGTCAACTGCTATTTATCTAAATTATCCAGCTCTGGGATTCTCCAGAAATACTCCATCAGCTGTGAGGCAGCTCCATCGTTACGCCCCTATTTCCATCAGAATCTGCTCCCTTTTTTTCTGTTGTTGGTGGTGGGGTTTTTTTGGACACTTGCTCTTTACCCTAAAATGACCCCTTTGTAGCTCGGATCAAAGAGCTGGGAGCGTCAATACCAGTGTCTTCACCAACATGTGAAGAACCTCAAAGTAATTGGTTACCAATTAGCATAAACCTTTACAAGAGAAAAACACCTCGGTGAGACAAACCCTGAGCGCTACCAGGCAGCAGCACGGGCTGAAGCAGCAGCTCCAGTGACCTAAATCACTTTCTTCTGCCCCAGAGACAGCTCCTTGGGAGTGCCCTGTGTGCAAATTATTCTCCCTTTCTCACCTTTCTTTATTTTCTGCTTTAATTCCTTTCTGCTCTCCGTTCGCTCTCTGCTTTCTGACTTGCTACAGCTTATGGGAAACATGAAACAAAAACTGCTTTTCATTTCAAGTTATGTAAAGCAAAGCAATTCCATGTCTTGGCCTTGAAATACAAGGCTCCCAACAGCTGTTCAGATGCTCCAGCAGATAAACCATCTGGCCCAAACCTCACCTTTCCTAATTTATTTTGGATATCGATCAAAGCAACCTGAGCATTACACAGACTTTCGTCAAAGAACATAAAAGATAAAAACGTCAATGGCAAAATCACTGTGCTGAAATCGCCTTGTTTCTTCTTTATATAATAACATTACCATTTTTCAACAAACTTCTCTATTAACACAAAGAGAAGATGTACCTGATACCAACAGCCCAGCAGCCTCACCGCCCTTCTGATGAACGTCCTCAAATAGCTCATTGCTGCTCTACTGAAACCAAAGGGGTTTTTGGTGTTCAATCCCAGCTAAAAGCAAAGCCAACCTTGTCCAAGGAGCCCAGGACATACACCCTGACCTTCTGCCTCCCTGTTAATCTTTCATACGGTGCTCCTGGCTTCTGAAAGACCACCATACCCATACTCTGATTTTTGGGTGGTCCTTCATGAAGCCAGGAGTTGGGCTCGATGAACCTTATGGGTCTCTTCCAACCTGGGACATCCTATGATCCCATGACCCTTATGGGTCTCTTCCAACTTGGGACATCCTACGATCCCATGATCCTTATGGTTTTCTTCTAACTCAGGATATTCTATGATCCTAGAGTCCCAGTTTGCAGCTTTTTCCAGCTGTTTTTGTTCGTTTATTTTGTTTTGTTTTACTCTTCCTAATAAAAGGACAGTGTACATTTCCAAATACTACCAGGATGCCCACTGAAATACGGAGTTGCTTAATGGTCAATGACTCATACCAACTTGAAACTTCACCTGTAAAGCCTTATTTCATGTAATTCAAAGTACATTTATCACGCGAAGAAACCACAGTCTGGGTGAGAGCCTGTTGTTTAGGGACAAAACCCACAAGTCTTACACCACGCTCAAGAAATCAAAGGGCTAACTGCAATCATTACACATAACTGAACGAAGCAACGAAGGCTTATCCAGCAAACACCAAGCACACACACACACTCCTGCAAGGTTTTCTTCCACCACTCCAAGGATTCAAAGCCTCCCCTACACCCATGTGTTCCTCCAGGACAGCGTCGCCGGGGCCATTTCCCACACGACACGGGATCGCCGATGAATGGCCCCATAAAGCATCCCACCGGGGCCCGTCCTGCCAAGGCCCAGCTCTCCATTAACCACTGCCTGACCCTTGTTCACTTTCTTTCCCCCTCCTCTGCCCTTCCTGAGAAAGTTCAGCGCTTCCTGGAAAAGTCTCGCTGCCGTTTGATATTGTACTTCGCCTTGGTTGCTGAAGGAAGGATTTACAGGTGCCTGGCCCCGTCTGTAAGACCATGACCGAAGGCTGACCTCGCCTTACAATATGTGAACTCCTGCCCTGCTGATAAGGCTGGCAGATATGAGTAGGATTTTTCAAATAATCCTTTGGGAATTTATAAGCAGCACAGCCATAAAACCGAGGTGACTGGAAGGTCGATTTCACTAAAAATAATAAATATCTCAATGTTTATTCAACGTGGGCCTTTTTAACTGCAGGCCAAGCATTTAGATAACGCTATTGTAAATGACAAATATTAGGATTTTTTGGTAACTATTACATTATGATCCTTCCGTCTGACACTGATGTGGTCGTTGCCCTCGACGCTCGCTGGATCTTTGGCATTGTTCAGCTCAAGTTGTTGGGCCTAGAAAGCCAGCTCAGGTTTTGAGCACGGGTCAGAAAAAGGGCAACTTCCTTTTCGGGAGGCTTTCCTAGGGGTGCTCACCTCATCCCGCTCCTATCTCACCAGAACACCTTCTTCAGAGCTTTGCCCTCCTCTCATTACTACAGCTTTTGTTTGAAATTGGAAGGGGAGAAGGACTGAAGGATCTCAGCACAGGAAAAGATGACCCAACCCAAATCTGCTGCAGTGCTCTGTCCATGATGCCAGCCTTTCCCTCACACGCTTTGCAGTGCTGCAACAACCAAGGCAACAAGTAAAGCAACAAGACAGAGAAACAGCAAAACCCCAGTGACACCCTGAGCCCCAAGCCTACAACACTGCACAACCGTGAAACCTTTCTAATGTACAAAACTGCTACATCCAACAATGAGGATTCCTCATCCTTCCCATAACAGCATTATGCATAATTACACAGGCATATACCCCTGCATTAAACAAAAAAAAACCCAACCTGTAAGCTACACAAATAGGATTCCTAAGGCTGTTTTCATTATACATAGACTTCACTGAAGTTTCTCCAAATAAAGTGACACTTTGAAATGCACAAAGCATTTCAGCCCAGTTGTAATCTTCAATTAGCACGCTCCCTGCACCGGGCTTCCAGATCCAGCTCTGAGTGGGAGCCTTTGTCCAAGATAAACAGAGTAACACATTTTGGGTAGGTTAACTTTTTCATTCCACTACAAAATCACGGTCGTGGAGCCAAATTACATAATTATTAACAGATGAGGACACAAAAAAAAAAAGATTTTATAGAAATGTTTTTTATGACAATTCTTTTCCTTTCACAAATTCATTTGTGTGTCTTGCTGGAGAGCCTGTCTTTCAGAAGTGCCTCAAAAACAATTCTCTCTCAAGCCTGGCTCTGCTGAGGAAGGGGAAGAGAGCTGCTAACAGGGCCGTGCTTTCATGTGCTGCCTGGCTTCCCATTGCCCAGCTGCAGGAGAGAGCCTCAGAGAGCTCAGCAGAAGACGTTACCAACATTAAGGAACAGATGCAAATAACACAGGTTTGGGAGTTGGGAGATTTGTATGCTGCAAGGCTCACACGTTGCTGAAGGGATGCTGGAAATTAAAAGTCAACGTGTAAGCTACAAAGGTCACCTTTATCACAGAATGGCTTGGCCAGCAACCAAACGCAAGCACAGAGCACCTCCAGTTCAGCCATGTTTTCCAGTGCATGTGAAGGAGAAAAAGCCCAACTGGACAGGACACGGTGACACTGGGGTTTGGCTGGGCAGCAGCAAGCCTAACTCCAGCAGACTTCTCTAAAGCACGACAAATAAGATCTCTAAAACCATTTTTCCTCTCAACTTCTCAATTAGCATTGAATAAGGTCACTGAGGTCAGAGCAGAGCTCTTTCAGGATAACTCTACGCCCAAGGTATAAGCACTGGGCCTATTACAAGCCCAAGCACTGCAGCAGTGGGAGAAAACCTCCCTTCCCATTTCAGCAGGATCCCAGCAGCAGGGTTCACTCACCAGCACGGAGTAGATGTGCAGACAGCGGTACACGGGTGAGAAGTCCACCAGCTCCTGGGCCCCGGGCACCTGGAAGAGAGCAGGAGGTCAGCACAAGGTGCAAGTCAATCTCAGCCCACTGTGATCAGTGCAGCTTGTGCTGAGAGGCACACTGAGATTTCAGGGCTGCAACAACCACAGTACAGACACCAGACTACGTATCTGCACGTACAATTCTAAATGTCACTCAAAGTACAGAACCATCACCGAGTACTACTTCTGCTCCATTTGTGCTCCCTCTGAAATCACATTCACCTTTTATCCCACTGTTAGCCCGCTCAACAGAGACTTCATTTTGACCATGAGCTTAAACATAAGTTCAAGCATCCTTGGCACCTATGCAAGACGACAACGATCCTTTCTATATTTCCAGTTTGATTGCTTTAAAAGCACGAATTCTTCTCTTTCTTTTTTAAAGAATAAGCCACACAGACTCCAGCACCTTTCAACAACAGCAGTGAGCCTCTCGCAGGGACAAGGAAGAGCAATTTGGAAGGGTGGGACAGAAGGAGAGAGGGTAAGAGGAAGATCAGAGAGGAAATTTGCATACAAGAAGCTTCTGTCCTTTGGATATGTTGAAGCCAACACAGCATTAAGCTTTTTGGCCAAGGCATAAAGCTAAAGCAACCCTCCTTCTCCCCCAAAATCCAGAGAGGAAGGGAGTGTTCTGTTGACATGCGGTGGAAAAAAATGGGAGAAAGATGAAAGGGACCAATGGACAGGCCTGGGAAACATGTTTATTTTTAATTATGCTTAAGAAGCATTTTGCTAGAAAGGAGGTAGGACGGAGTAGGGAGAAGTCTGTAGCTGGATGAGGGTATGCCAATCTCCACCAGCACTGCCCAAAGCGCTTGAGGCGAGCAGTCCTCATCTGCACCGACGGCTTTGGGCAGGGGAGAGCAGAACGGGAAAGGAAAAGTTGGGGATTTTGTTAGAAGACTTCTGGCTGAGGAATCCTCAAGTGCAAAACCATGGGAGATAGCTACAAGCAGGGAGAGGAACGCCAGAACACACCGGGCCCAGCCGTCCCCAGCGACCACCACCAGCGTCAGGAGCTGCATGGGATGGACCCGAGAGCTCCCTGTGCTCTTCGAAGGGAGGGGAGATCTGTCATCTCCTCCCACCACCATCACAGCAGGAGATGTTTTCCTATGAAGTTGAATTCAGGATCAAACGGTTTTGCTCCTCTCGGATTTGGGGCATTAGCTGAACACGGCCCACGGAGAAATATTTTCGATAAAGATTTGTGAAATCAGGCTATTGCCAAAAGTGGAGCTTACTCCTCCAGAGGAATTCTTTCAAAGCAGACTGCAACATTTTCACAGTCTCTGATCTTCTCTGAAAACTTTTAAGCCCACACACACGCTCACAAAAAAAAAAAAAAAAAAAAAGAAAAAATGCTGGACTTTCCTGCAGAGTTAATATCTGAGACATCAATAGTTTTACTATGGCTAATCCAGTTAGAAAGCTCCCAGACACAGGTGTGTGCAAAACCTGGAATACACCCATGAAAAAAGGAGCACCCAAGTGATCAAACCCTGAGCTGAGATCCTCTGGAGTTTAAACCTAGGAAGCCTGAAGGGGCACCTTCTCCACATCCAGCCCCACAGTGTCAGTGTCACAGGAGTGACTACAATGCCACTGGAACCCTCTTTGGCCTCTCTGTACATCCACTGCAGGCCAGTGGGATCAGATGGAAGATCCCTTCCAACTCAAAGTGTTTTACGAGTCTATGACCAATGCAGGGCCCTGCACACACAGAACATGTAGAACTCTGCCTTCTGACACAACAGGAAAGCACGTTTACAGCTTTCCAAACAGGAATCCACTTTCCCAGCTGGAAACTCATGCAACTTTCCCCCATACCCCAACACAAGGGAAAGATGGGCATCCTTCGGTGTGAGCACATCCCCTCCAGCACCTATTCGAGTTTCTTCCCCAAAGCTGCATTGCCAGCGTTCAAAAACACAAATAAACCTTTGCAACAAGAACTAGAAGCCTCCTCAGCAGAACTGATTACTCCCTCGATATCTCCACTTCTGCCTGGTCTTTTTTTTTTCCCCCTTTTAGTTGGTAAAACAAAGGGTTTATTCATTTTGTCCAGAACTCTCCCGTTCCGCAGACCTCGTTCCCAAAGCCCGCGTCCGGCACGCTCACGGTACAGAGCTGTCAGCTTCTGCAAACAGCCCAACCCCTGCTTTCTGCAGAAGCACTTTCAGTTGAGTTAAATGCTGACTGTAGGAAATTTAACCCATTAAAGTCAAGTTTTCAGTGTAAATGCTCGTCTGCAGTTGACATGGTCACGTGTCTGTCCCAGAGATGGCTTGGTGGTTGCCCCATCCCTATAGGCACGGCTGGACATGGCTCTGAGCACCTGATAAGAGTTGTAGATGTCCCTGTTCATTGCAGGGGAGTTGGACCAGATGGCCTTTAAGGGTCATTTCCAACTCAAATTGATTCTATGATGTCTCTGATAAGGGATGTTCCAGCCTGGCTTCATACAAATTTGAGATGCAACGGCTTCATTTTCTGATCCTCACTACTATCTAATGTAAATACACAACGTGAGCACGGATACATTTGCCCCTCCTTCATTAAGAAAAATCCACGTTGGAACACCAGGACTTATAAGCCAGAAACAACAGTTCATGAACAGTCCCATGAGCCCACTGACCCAAGAACGTGGGCTCCCTGGTGCAGATGATCATGTGCACACACAATACAGCAGCCACAAGTCCAGTCCATGACATTTAGCACCCTGTCTCTCCTCACGTGATACAGACATTTTTTACAATCATAGAATCATTAAGATTGGAAAAGACCTCTAAGCTCACCAAGCCCAACCCATCCCCACTGACCACGTCCCTCAGTGCCACATCTCCACAGTTCTTAACACCTCCAGGTGACCCCACCACTCCCTGGGCGTCCTGTGCCAACTCCTGACCAACATTCAGAACGCGTTCACTTTATAAAATAAGCCTCTACTGCTGAAAGAAGCATTGGTTCTGTACACCTTCAACAATCCTCACCTTATCTCACCGGGTTCAAGCAGCTTGGGAGCTGTGTGCTGGTTTCTTTTCTCATGCTGAATGCAATGACAGAGCCAAATGTGTTGTATTTTAGATTCCCTACACCTTGTGTGGTCTCAGTGCCCTTTGCCTGCCACAGTGCTGCAGCTTCTCCTTAGTAGAAGGATAAAGCACTCACAATGGTCAGGAGGATGCTCACAGCACTGCAGCACTGGACGTGGCCGTACTGTTCTACAGACTGATCTTGCTCTGGCTGACATTGGAGACAGCAGGCAGACAGCTTTGTCTGGAAACAGAAAGTTTCCTCTCTGTGTCCAAGATGGTTTTTTTTGTGTGTGTGTGCATGGAATTCCTGGTGGGAGTAAACAAAAGGTGGAGGTTGATGGCACCCAACAAAGCCATTTATCAGGGAAAGCTGAGAGAGGCTCTCTGAGTTCCCAATTCTAGCTCCCAAAACTGCCATCAATCTCTTATGTTCACCTAGAGGATTACAACTTACTCCTCCAGCCAGGTCAACCCAAAGGAATGCCAGAAGTATGAGGAGTTCTGGCTACACCTCACACCTGCTGATGTCCTCAGTGCCAAACTCCCTCTCCAAACAGAAAACTGTCTGGAATTTGTTCATTTGTTCTTCCATGAGAGATGAGGGGCTGTTAGTCCTCCCTTACAATCTCCCCTCTCCCACAGAGGAGCACCAGGAGGTCCATTTCCACCCGACCACGTCACAAACGCCTGGCCAGACTTCTGGGGAACAAGAAGAAACGAGGCAGAACGCAGGCGAGCTTTGTCCTGATGTATTCAACAGGATGGCAAAAGAAAAGTCACTGGAAACGAGAAGAATCTGGATGAGCTTTGTAGTAAAAAGCATCCAGAACACTACAAAGGGAGCACACACAGAGCGGGCCGTGGAGCTGCTCAGTATGAAATGCTGATCTTCCTCCTGCCACTTGACATTCATAAAAACTGAACTCAAGTCATCTCCCAGCTCGTTTTACAGCTGTACCCATGGTCTTGCTCTCATCATAGTGGGAGCTTCCACCACAGTGAGGCATCTGTCTGGACCATGATGTCTCCAGAGTGCAGAACTGGGGAACCACGCCTCATACTGGTCCTCTTGGATGAAGCTGGCACAGCTCCCCAGTGCTGCCCAAGAGAGAAAAGCATCTGCATAACAATTCATGCAACTGAAGAAGCAAAATGCTTCTGCTCTTCTGTTCCTTTCAAAGCTTTTCCTGTTAATTCTGCTGCTTGGATATGAAGGGGGAGGTGAGGAACTGTGAGATCTCTGGAGCAGTCCATCCAGCCTTGATAGATAACTCTGTATCACAGCCTGCTGAAGGGGCTCAGGAATTACCCAGAGATTAATAAGACTATATTTATCCCCTTTTTTCTTTCCAGATTCAGCCAGAGAGAAGGATCAGAGGTCTCAGAAGGTCTCTCCTGCCAAGCACTACATCAGAACCACCTCTGAGGATCATTTTCTGAGTAGGACTGAGTGCAGGAACTCTTTGTTCCTCCTTCCCAGATTCACCCACCACCTCCAACAAACAAACCTGCAGCTACTGGCTGGGTTCCTCAGCTAGGAGAGGTCAAATAAGCAAAGTTGTGGTCTTTGGATGCTTCAGGATCACTTCTTCCCTTGCCCACTGATTTCATTCTACATGGGGCTCCTTCTCTTCCTCCAAGTTATCTTGTTCACGTTTTCCTGACATATATAACCCCCAGTGAGGAGCAGAGCTGAGATGAAGTGAATTACCGACCCACCCAGCAGCACTGCCCTCCCTGTTTCTCACTGTGCTCTTACTGAGTAGGCTGGGAGGGGACACAGCTAGGACACCAAACCCAAACCAAAGTGACGTTCCATACATCACACTCAGCAACAAAATATTGGGGAAATTTGTTTGTGGGTTGTTTTTTTTTTCCCCCCAGAAAATATCCATTGGTTGGAGACCGGTTGGGCATGCATCTGTTGCTGGGATGCAGGCAGTGATGCCTTTACACCAACAGCAAGGTTTCTTTTGTTCCCTTTGCTTATTAGGCTGCCTGTACAGTTGGCCCACGAGTCCTCTCACTCTTGTCCATTAGACATTCCACTGGAGGAGTGAAGGGGGAGTGAGTGAGCAGCTGAGGAGGTTCTCAGCTATCACACGTGTACTGACTCTTTAGGTTTAGTAATTCTTATTACCAGATGAGACACTCATCTGCATAAAAAAAAAGAAAAAAGAAATGGAAAAAGAAGACAGTGGAGGTGGGTAGAGAAAATGATGGTGGAGGGGGCAGAGAAGATGGTGGCGGGGGGGGAAAAGAAGCTGATGGTAGACGGGAAAGAGGATGAAAAAAAAAAAAAAACAGAAGGAAAAAAGAGGAAAAGGAGAGGAAAAAAAAACAAACAGAAGAAAACAAAAATAAATTACAAAAAAAAAAGCAGAGAAAAAAAAATAAAAAAAACAACCGAAGAAAAACCCATAAAACAAAACAAAATAGCTCTCTTTCAAAAGAAAAGAAGCCCCGGAGGGCCAGGAGTTTGGGGAAGCACTGCAGCGGGACCAGCCCGCCCTGTTTCATCACCACGGACAGCGGCCGCTGCCGGGCAGCTCTGGGCCGAGCTCACAGCTCTGGGAATGGGGAGATGCTCCACAACTGGGGAGATGCTCCACAACTGCGGGATTTCTCAGATTGTGCTGCAAAAACCGTGGTATTCACTTCCCCCCTCCTTGGTATTTACACTTTCCAGTGGAACGTGTGGGATCTGAGCTGCACCGCAGACCTCAGTGCCTGTTAGGAAGTGGTGATCTCGGATGGAGAGGAAAGAACCCAACAGAACCAATGTGGGGAAAGGCAACCCTGAGCATGGACCTGCAGCACACATGTGGAACAGGACCTCGACAGGCTGAGTAGTGGGCACAGAACCTCACGAGATGCAGCAAAGCCAAGAGCTGGGTCGGAGCAACCACTGCTATCAGTACAAGTTGGGGGGTGTAAGGATGGAGCACAGTCCTGCAGAAAAGACATGGGGGCACTGGTGGGTGGGAAGCTGTCAGCAATGTGCACTCAAAGACCAGAGAGCCAACAGTTTCCTGGGCTGCATCCAAAGCAGCGTGGTCAGCATGGCGAGGGAGGTGATCCTGCCCCTCTATTCTGCACTATGAGACCTCACCTGGAGTACTGCACACAGACAGGGAGTCCTCAGCACAGGAGAGACACAGAGCTGTTGGAGCGTGCCCAGAGGAGGGCCACGAAAATGATCCCAGGGGTGGAACACCTCTCCTACCAGGACAGGCTGAGAGCTGGGGCTGTGCAGCTGGAGAAGAGAGGGCTCCAGGGAGACCTGAGAGCAGCCTTCAGTATCTAAAGGGGCTTTAAGAAGGAAGGGGACGTATTCTACAGTAGGGTCATTGGGATTGGACAAGGGGAAGCTGTTTCAAACTCAGAGGGGAGATTTACACTGGATATAAGGAAAAAGGTTTCTACGCTAAGGGCAGTGAGGCACTGTCAGATGTGACCCAGACTGGTGGTGGATGTCACTTGGAGACACCCAAGGCCAGGGTGGATGGGGCTCTGAGCACCTGATGGAGCTGTGGGTGTCCCTGTTCACTGAAGGCAGTGGGACAGATGGCTTTTAAAGGTCCTTTCCAACTCAAACCATTCTACAATTCTACAAGCTATGAGAAATCACTGCATTAAAGTAACGGCCAGGAACAGAAACACACCAGGAACTACAACTGCACCTACAAAAATTCTGTCCTAATGAAACTCCTCCCAGCATAAAGCACGCATCTGCCACAGGACTCACTGCACAGAAGAGGCTAAATATCTCACGTGCTGTGCAGCAATTTGTCTGCTTTGAAAGGCCACAGAGCTGGCAGACTGAAGGCAGGTGCTGCCCTGATCTCCTACCACACTAAGCATCTCTGCTGAGCCTGCTAACAAGGACACAAGTGCAAAATGATCCAGCTCAGAAAAGCTCCACCATCTGCTCTGTGTCTTTATGGAGTGTTGCATAAGGACCATGAAATGCTGAGCGAGGTGCGAGCGCCGAGACTCAGCTAATCACCCCAAGCTGCCCAATGCCCTGAGGTTGATGGCATCCAGTTACCTCTTCGTCCTCCTCCTCATCTTCAACATCCAGGATACCCGAATCCTGCTCAGACATGGGGCTAGTGTTCTTTACCTCCAAATCTGAGCCTGCGCAGGTTTCTTTCTTGGACCTCTTCCCCCCGTTTATCCTGGGGTGCTGTGATACAATATTGTCCAGGTTTCTTTGCTGCTGTGCCTAGGGAAAAAAAAACAAACAAACAGGTTTTGAGCTTTATGATAGCATCCTCAGATGTATTTTTTCGGCCAAAAGATGCGATGGGTCATGAAATGCAACAAATGAGACAAAATAAAACATGCGCTTAATGGAACTTTGAAACGTTATGTTTTTCCAAACCCAGATATTCCAAAGAAACAGAAGATTCGCTTCAAAACCATTCCAGGGATTATGCAACAATACAAACAATATTCTGACTCTTCACAAATCAAAACGCCAAACCCATCGTACTGCCATACTGATCTATTTACAGCACAGACCCAGAAATATTAGCCCGTAGGCCATGTGGTGACTGTCACAGGCGAAATTAAAGGACCTACTTAACCGTTGGATTTGTTCCTCTTTTCAACCCATGTCAGCACAAAACATTCCACATCTGGATCCCAGAGGTTCCTGAAAGCATTTTTGTGGTACCCCAGGAGATCTTAATTGCGGCGTTGCTGATTTGCAGAATGATCTGTGCAAGGTATTCAACCAGGATGCTCGGCCTGGGAGAAGGCCACGGCTCGTGGAGCAAAGCACATGGCCTCACTGCAGCCCCCTCAGCCTTCAGGTCCCTTTGCAGCAGAGAGCAGTGCGTGTGTTGCTGCAGCTTTCTTGGCTTCCTCACTGTTACCATCCACAACTTCCAACAGGAAAAAACGTTTGGCCCCAGTTGCCCAAGAGTCAAAAACGAGCTTCAAGTTGGAGTGCAAGGAGGGGGAATGGCACAGATGCTGCCTGGTGCCAAGTCCTGTCCCAAACCACAGGACAGTGGTTCCACATACGTGGGCCGATGCTCTGCTCAAGCTAGGAACTCTCAACACTCCAAAAAGCTGCATTTTTTTTTAATTAATTCCCATGCAAGTCCAAGCAATCCTGCATCCAGGTGTTTTATTGTTCCTGCAACAACTAGAGACAAACGATGTGGGAAGGGGGGAACCATGCCCTGCCCTATGGAGCAGCCTGGCTTTGGAAGGGAGAAGGGACACCAGAAATTGTACCAGAAATAAGTGACAAGAACCATGGATGCAACAGGGCTGGAGCACTGTGCAACAGCCCAATCTTGACCTCTAGTGGTTGGAAAGCTGTAGGATCACTGCAAGTGCTGTTAGGAAAGCAGCAAGGGATAAGCAAGGGGATTACCAAACAGGCTCATTAGGAAGATCTCTTAAGGGAGGAGTCTCAACAGTAGGGATTTTTAGCAACAAAGTCACAGGACAAGGTCTGCGTTAGCACTGCTCAAGACAAATCTTGCGAGCAACGTGAATACTTGAAGCAATTGGGAAAAGTGGTCTTTTTTGCATTAGAAATCTCTAACTTCAGAGGCACCGCTCTATAGAAAGGCATTGCAACACCATATAAAGAGAATTAGGACTTCAAAAAGGGGAGTGAGCGCTTGGTCCTTCTGAAGGCCACACAACAAAGAGGTCCGAGCTCAGCTCTCCTCTCAGATACACCCACTTATGACATAAGTTACTCAACCGAAGTGTACTGAAGTTATAACACTGAATCCACTGTAAATTACAGCAAAAGCAAGCCCAGCGTACTCATTAAATTCGCTCAAATTTATGTAATTTTTTTCCCCTTTCTTTAAAGAGAGAAGAAAAAAGAATGGGAAAACGCGAAGTTTCACATCAAGTGTTGAGCTTTATACAGATCATTAAAAGGGTGTAGCCAGATCACAGGATGAAAAGTGGTCATGGGAGAAGAACAATCTAAACTAGCAAGGAGAAGGACGCAACCCTTGGCTTCAGTCTTCAATGCCCAAGCCACGAGCACGCAACATCCAGCATTTTAGGCTGAGCATGGAATTAAGTCTCCTCAGAGGACCCTGCAAATGTCCTTGGGAAGCACAGCACATGTCCTTGCTGTCCAGTGACTTCCCAAAGCTCCTCCACTACACGAATACAATGTGGTTGGAATGGGACGACCTTTAACGTCCCTCCCTGGAGGGTGACCTTTTCTAGGACAGGCTTTCTTGCTTTTCACTCTTCAGATGAATTCCACCAGTCTACAGACACTATGTGCTGCCATGTGCTCCTCCTCCCACCTTGGAGGTGTTCAAGGAACATTTTGATGTTGTGTTGAGGGACATGGTTTAGTGAGAACTATTGGTGATGGGTGGATGGTTGGATTGGATGATCCTAAAGGTCCTTTCCAACCTCGTAATTCTATGATTCCCAAGACAAGCCATCCCATAATTCCTTCAGCCATGCTCACAGGAGGAGCACATGGCAGAATGTAATGTCTATGGACTGGTAGAATTCATACCAAGAATGAAAACCAAGAAAGCCTGACCTAGAAAAAGTCACTGCTCTAACTGAAGGAGTACAGCATCCCAGTTGAAGGCCACGTTTTGCATCATTTTAATTCTGTTCATGAACTGAATGTTTATCAAGAGAAGAATTCTGACCAGAGTCCTACTTTACGGACACAGAGGGGAAAGCAAAAGTGTGTGTCCCACCTTCCAAGGCATAAAAAAAAACCCCAGAGAGAGTCCCAGAGCCCTTGGAGCTTTTCCAGCCCTCCAAACACAGTATCAGATACGAGAATTAGGAAAAGTTCTATGTGAGAAGAGGTCTCCCAGCAATTTTCGACCTAAAGACTGACCTGCTGTCAAGGAACGCCAACGCAGCCCAGCTCCTCCCTGTAGGGCACCGGGTACGACCCTGCATCCCACCCCAGGCCTGCAACCCAGGTGTGATGCTGGAGCCACACAACACACGTGCCAGAAACAACAGTAATTGCTTTTCCATTAACAGTATGGCATTCCCCCCGCCCCCACTCTTGGCAGGAAACAATATGGACTGAAGTGACCTATAAGTGAGAAATATCAAATTTTCTTTAACTTCGGCAGGCTTGGGTGAAGTCACCGAGGTTTCAGTTTCACCTTGAGAGAAAGAGAGAGCTGGGGAGAGGCCCAGAGGAAGCAGCTAAAGAGAAATTTGGGCTTAACCACGAGGAGCTCGCGCTCCAACCTTCTCTCATTCCCTGCACCTCCCAGACCCGCTCCCTCCTGGGCCGGGGTGCAGCAGCACAACTATGCAATATATTTGACATTGCCCATAAAGGATGAAAAACGACCTGCGGAGCAGGAACATTTGGATTTTAATGTTCTGTTTCACATAAAGGCATCTGCAGGGAGCCCAATGAAGAGGCACACTTTAGGAACCACATCAAAGCAGGGGCGACACTCCAGCATGCCCCCTGAAAACACAGCAACCTGTGGCTGTGGGGGAGGAGAAGAGCCCCTCCAGGGAAAAAAATAAAACAAAAAAAAATAAAAAAACCCTTACCTTTTGGTGTGGTTTACATGAAAGCAAGCGCGTTTTTGTATTCTTCAGTAAAATTGCCTCTATTATACAAGACTATCAATCTCTCAGCTCTCTGCTTAACGTGACAATAAAAAGTTTAGAAACCAAATGTGTGCTCACAGCTAGCGTTACATTTAGCAATAACACACGAAGCGTTTGCTTCACGTAGCTGGGGCTGCCTCCAAGCACAGCCACCCTCGCTGGCCCATGCACAGCCAGCAGACACAGCCTGAACAGAAACCCTATTTCCAGGCTGATACAAAAGCAAACACGGCCTTCCCTCTCCAGCCCATAGGTTCAGGTCATTTGATTTTGTTGCTGTACACAGACCAGTTTTGCCCGTGGCACAGCACAGGAGCTGCTGCTCAGGTTCTGTTGGCCAAATACAACTGGGGAGAATCAATCCTTTTTGCTGCCATCCCTTGAGAAACAGAGGATAGAAAGACCTGGGAGAAGAAGCACTTCTACCCTTCTTACGTTTGCTTCCCCTAAGCTGCCCATTTTTATGCTGCTCCACCAACAACCTTACATGGTGTGGTTTCAGGGGTTTGCCATTCAAGTCTGTCCCTCAAGAGTCCTAAATGTGAGAAGTTGTGGGTGCCCCAGCCCTGGAAGCATTTGGGTGGATGTGCAGCCGGAGCTGGTGGGGGGCAACCAGCCCATGGCAGGGGGAAGAGCTCTGTCATCTTTAAGGTCCTTCCAACCCAAGCCATTCTGTGACTCTATGAAATTCTGGTCCTCACTATTTGCCTGTCAGAACCAAGGGAACTCATCCCCAACCCCACACCCACCCTGCACGGCTGGGTTGGAGCTGCAAGGCAGCCATGGGCTCCCTCCAACTCTGCCTCCAGAAGCCACACACCATAAGGGAAAGTTGTTACACCTCCTACACTGGGAACGAGCTCCTTTAAAACTCAATTAGCTTTTTATAGGGTTTTTATGACTTCGCCTTGTTTTCTGCCTCGGTTTGCCAATGTTGACAGCGAGTGTGTCTTACCCCCCATCACCTCCACCCACCAACGAACTGACAATATTTACTTTTTAGAGGAATCTAATGAGCTCTTCCCCGATGAGACGGCAGATAAGGCACAGCAAAGGAGGTTCTATTATTTAGACAGGGTTGAAGCACCGCTGTGGTTTTAGCTTCGGTGGTTTTCATTACTTGCTGAACATTCGCTGCTGTCATTGCTTTACGGACCCCTCCAATGGGCTGAGACACTGAACTTGAAAACACCGTTTCAGCGCATCCCTGGGAATGGGGCACACACTCCTTCCACGCCATTACAAAGAGCAGACAGGCCACGGGGGAAGAGAAAAGAAAGTTAATAAAAAAAAAATGACGGCGCGGCTGGCTCCCCGCCAGAGATCCATTTGAAAGTTATAAAATCTCCCTCCGATCAGATAAAAGCACGTATTATTATTGCAAGGTGTAAACTCAACGGCGCTGACACAGCTTCTGTTTTCAGTTTTAACTAAAAGCCTGGTGCTTGTCGAGATAAGAGCTTTTGGCCTATCTGCCTCCTTGGCGCTCACCGGTTATCACGGAAAACAATTTGTCAGAGGTTTGTCTGACAAAGTTCGCCATCAGCACAGGAAATGAGCTCCAAAAAAAGAAATATATATATCCATCCCTTTTTCTTTTTAACTTGATGTTTGGTCATTAAAAATTTACTCTGGAGAAGCTGCATTCAATGAGCTTGCTCCAACGAACACCCTGTAGAGATTCTGCCTCAGGGAGGGTCAGGTTGGATTATGTTGGATGTAAGGAATCATTTCTTCTATGAAAGAGCATCCAGGTAATGGCACAGGCTGCCCAGGGAGTGGGGGAGTCACCATCCCTGGAGATGCTCAAGAAATATGGAGATGTGGCACTGAGGGACGTGCTCAGTGGGGTATGGTGGGATGGGTTGGGGTTGGACTTGGTGGTCTTTGAGGCCTCTTCCAACCTTAACAGTTCTATGATCCTCATCCCCGTACTCCTGCTCCTTTTTCCCTACTCCTAAGAGAAGGGAAGTATTATTTATGCCCTCAGAGTTCATCATGAAGAGCAGCTTGGTTAATTCAGTATTTTATCTGAAAACTATTAAATCTCTGCTGTTCTTTGGGGAAGCTCCTGCAGTGCAGAACAGGGAGCGATCAGGACTCTGTGCTCTCCTTCCTGGGAGCTGTAATGAGAAGTTTATCACATTAGCACTGATAAAAGGACTCAGGCAACCGAGTCCTCTGGGTCAGCTGCACAACTGAAGTCAAAAAGTCATTTTTTAAGAAGTCCTTTATGGAGCAAGGTGTTGATTTAACACTTCTGTGTGTTCTGGCGTCGAGAACAAGATATCTGTGCGCAGGCATCAAAAGTAGCTCAGTTATGTGATTAAAAAGTGCATTTATCACATTTACACTGAGTGGAGAAGCTGAAAATTAGATAAGGGGCCTAAAAGCAAGAGGAGGAAGGCTGTAGTACAGGCATTCCACACACATCAAGGACTGCAGCCCCACACCTAAGCCTGGCTACAAAGCCTCTTGCTATCTGTAATGCTGTATGCCACACTTTGTTGCAGTTTTTCCTTCTCTGCCTTCTCATATAAAATCACAGAATATCCCAGGTTGGAAGGGACCCACAAGGACCACTAAGCCCATAGAGGACCACCCCAAATGCAAACACTGCGGCTGAGAGTGACACCCCAATGCTCTCTGAGCTCCAGCAGCTCAGGGTCATGCTCACTGCCCTGGGGAGCTGCTCCATGCCCACAGCCCTATGGGGCAGAGCCTTTCCCTGCCCATTGCCCAGTGACTACAGCCTATTTGAAGCTGGTGTGCTAGGAATCACTGTGCCCAATACCTCCACCTTGCACGTTGGGAACCACAGAGGAGGGAGGGTTGCTCACTCAGCCAGGATAGGGAATCAGGACTGCAGCTCATCAGCTCCAGGGCTCTGAGCTGCACTTATTTATCTCGACCCTCAGAAAGTCATACAGCTAAAGGAGTGTTCGTCCTCCCCTTCTGGCCCCAGATTAAACTCCTTTATCCCACTGTTCTCCGTGGGAGTTCCCACACTGCTGTTTCACACACCCTCTCTCTGGGCCTTGTCAAACTCTGGGCAGATAAGTTTCCTTTCAAGATTCTGCTTTTGTTTCCAGTTATCGGCCTGGTTTTGGTTTTCTCAAGATTCTGAGAAACCGGCAATGTTCAAAGCACCTCTCCTGGATGGTCCCGATCGGCCTGGAACAGAGCAAGACCCACCAAAAAGGAGAGGGTAAGGCCCTGGACCACGGACAGAACATCACCTGGCTGATACCCTTTGGATCTGACTCATGGTCTGGATCCACCACCAGAAGCTGTGCTCAACCATACCAACAATGTGAGACAATGTCTGTAGCTGCACCCCAACTGCAGGCATCCACCAGCATGGATCTTCTCTCCCTACCTTCCTCTGTTAGACAGAAAGCAGCAGAGCACAGCTCAACAGAACACCGCCCTGCTGCAAACTCAAAAACACACTGCAGACAGCCTGGGAAGAACCTGCTGCTCTACTATTCGGCTTTGGTTTGTTGCTTTTTTTTTTTTCATGATAGAGAAATGTTTCTCCAGTAGGACCTCACTCAAACTGCCATCAGCTTCAGGAAATGTTATAAGGTTAATTTCAGAGCTATAGACTGACGTACTGAAAAGCTAGGTAAGGGTATGAACCACAAGAGTTAAAGAATAAACCCAAAAACAGAGAGAAACACCCCATGATCTATACCTTGGGGGTCAGTCAGCAACGGTACTGCCTCCTCCAGAAGGTTAAACATGCACAAAATCCTTCTTGGAACATGGAACACTTCATTCTGTTTAGGATTAACCCTTGTTGTTGATGAGAAACCCACAAACAGACACCAAAGGGGTTGAGCCACGAAGACGAGCCCAATGACTTTTTCTAGAATCATCACCTTCTCCATGACCCACGAGCTTTAGGATAGTAGTAGGGGGAAAAAAAATAAAAATCATTGTGTTACCTCTGGTTTTAATTAATCAGAGAATTAAGTAGCTGCTGCTTCTCCAAGCACATTGACTGTAGGGAGTGTTTAATCCCACACAAGAAGTTCTGCCAAAGACCACTTAACAGAAGAGCTTGTCTTTCATTCAGCTGCCTTCATTCCACACTGATTCACCCCAAAACACCACCTTCTAGCCCATATATTAAGACAATTATCCTCTACGTTGCCAAGATTTTTGTCCCAACACCAATACGTGACATTTCCATCACAATTTTTAGCTGCCGAACTAGAATGGTGGTAAATAGATGGATGCCAACCAGAACTCGGTCTCACCTCACTTAGTTATGTCAACTTATAGTTGATATAACATCCCTTTTTAAAGCACGAGCAGTGACTGAAGAATTAAAGTCACTTATTAAAAACATATATTTCACATCTGGCGTCCTAACTTTTCAGTCTCTCAGAGAAACCGTGCAAGTCCCGAATCTGTTATTTCCCGGACATCCTCTGCCCCCCAAAGGCCAATGGGGAAACTGCAGAGAATTCCTCAAAGCCAACACTTCCCTTTCGGTTATAAACCTACAGAATTTTTTCATAGAGTCATAGAACTACCGTAAAATCATCAAGGTTGGAAAATATCTCCAAGATTACCCAGTGCAACTGTCCACCTACCACCAGTATCTCCCCATCAAACCGTGTCCCTTAGTACAACATCTAAATATTCACTGAACACCTCCAGGGACAACAGAAGCCATAAATGGAGACATGAAAGGAGTGCTGAATCTCCTCTTATTTACTTTTTCTCATCTTCAGGTAGACCACCTTCCCTCTCCCAAAAGGATCCCAGGACTATACAACCAATGCTGGATGCTAGTGTGTTGGACTCATCAAACCCGAAGAAAATATTGCTATTGCCCTCACAGAGCCAGGATCTTACCCCTACAGGCAGCAAGAGATGAATACCAGTCATAAATCATCTATAATCAGTCACTGGGAAGAATCCCATCTATTTTACAGCTCTATTTTGCAAATTGCTGGCCAGGACAACAGCACCAATCACACAGTAAGCGCCAACCAGTTTGCTAAGAAAATGCATCATGTTTGGTCAAACCGTCAAATAATAATAAGAATAATAATCCTACAAAGCAGTCTTTGACCTCATTGAGGCTGTTGTTCCCATCTCTAACAAGCAGTCAGCCACAGCCAGAAGACAGGAGCTGGCTTTCTGCAGCCCAATGCACACAGCATCCAGTTCCCAAGTTCAGCTGGTGGAAGCCTGTTTCTCTCAGTCAGAACAAGTTCATCTCTGATGTCCCTGTTAAAAAACAAGCGATGGAAAAGCTCAGCACTGCTATTCCTCAGATCTCAATTCACACCTTTGGTCCCTGTTATTATTTCACTAACTCTCAGAAAGCATAAATGCATAAAGCATAAATCAAATGCATACTCCAGATAATAATGCTTTAACATCACACTCTGTGCCTTCATATTGCAATTGCTCACAAGTAGTGCCACACAAAAGAGGAGCTGTAGTTAAGCCCTTGGCTGCCCAAAAGTAAATGGTGATACAGAAATGTATGGTGACAACATACACTCCCAGCCCAGAAGCCTGCTATCAATGTAACATAGCCATAATGTGGATTTGTGGGGATGCAGGCACCTCGAAAGCTGTGTGCTAGCTCCTCTGAAACTCCTGAGCAGGGAATCTAGATGAGAACTGGGGCGTTCACATCCTCCACCAGCATTAACTGCATGGCAAGGGTTTCAAGTGCTCACCCAACAGGTTGCTTTCATTACGGTTACCTTCACAAGGACTGGAGTAACCCACTACTCTGGGTTGAAGTGGTTGGCCACAGTACCTGCCAAACGAGACATGAGGTATTATGCGAGCCCATCTTGCCTGCAGACACCGTTGGAAATGCATTTTCCATTGGGATTCAGCTGAATCCACTGAAGTCATCATCGGGATTTGTGAGTCAGTGGTACGCGGCGGTGACAAATTTCCTTCCTAGCAACATGTGGTGGATGAGAGGAGCCCAAGCTGAAGGCATGTCTCAAAGCCCTAACCCTCCTTCTCCCCCTTCCAATATGTTTTTTTAAGAATATTCCAGAAGGAGAAGAAAACACCCTGTTTCCAGAGCACTGCTTCTTATACTCATAAAGCGCTTTATGATGGTTTAGATTTAAAGAATAAAACGTCAAACAATTTCACCGCTGCCACTCTTCCAAGCATGGAAGCAATAGCAAAAAAAAAAAAAAAAAGCAAACACGACAGCAAGAAGAAAGAAGGAAGGGAGGGAAACACACATCTGAATTATCTGAAATGGGAACTACCCATCCCTGCACAAAGAAGCTTTAATCCCTCCGACATCAAGAGACTCCCATTTTCCACAAAGCTCTTCAGCACTTTAATCCCTCTTGGAGCGTTTATACTGTGAGTTAATCCATTTAATTCAATTACACTTGCCTAACAACCTGCTTTTCAAGAAACTTTTCAGGCCAATGATATCTACGGTAGCTCAGCACTGAGGTCGAGGTCCCATCCAAAGGCCCACCAGGTCTCCCAGCAGGAACCCGATGTCGCTGCTTCATGGAGGTGGCAAAGAAATCCCCACTCAACAGAAGCAAACAACAAAACCCCCATTGACTGGGGCTGAAATGTGCAGGATTCAACGCTCAGGAGTTCTTTCCAGCCCCATTTCTGACCACCAGGCACCATATCCTTCCCAGGCACCGCTTGCCTACGTTTAAAACTTGCAGACTTCAAAATTACAATCACTTCATTTTTTATTTATTTTTTTTTACAAGACCAAAACAAACAGCAGCCTGTACCAAAGTGCAATTAGAAAGTCAGCATTCCTCTCCAACTTCTCGTTAGTAGAAGTTTTACAACCCTCCAACATGTGGCACTCCGGCACAAGAGCTGGCAGAAGGAAAATGCCCTTGTCTGCCTCTCATAAACACAGCAACGTTTCAGTGTTGGTAAAAGATAGCCTGGGTCCTATTACTGGCATTTTTTTTTTCCATTTTAAATTTACTAGTTAATTTTATAGGAACGAATAAAGGAACCTGCGTATTATAAATCTATTAGGGATTAAAAAAAAATAAAAGTAACTCTTGGAAAAAAAAAAAAAAAAACACAAGAAAAATCTCACACCTTCCCTCCAGCCCCTTCCAATTTTGATTTATATAGCTTTAAAAAATAATAATAATAATAAAAAGTGCCTCTCCACAGAGCTGGGAGGTCCTCCTGGTCCCCTCCTAGTGAGTGGCACACGTGTGGCCCCACTGGCCAGACCCTACCAACTCACCACTCCTGTAGGTAACTCCACCTGCTGCTGACCAATAGGGGAAAAATAGGGGACTGCCTCTTTCTCCAGCCCCACTATGAGGTTGGTATGGATGGTGCAGGACAAATTCAACAGGGTTCTACCACCCCATGCTTCTAGCCAGAGTTAATGGAGTTGCTCCTGCCTTTTGCAAGGGGTGCAGGTAGGCAGCAAGACACAGCTCCAGCCCTTAGATCAAGGGCTGGAAGACAACACAACCAAAGATTTGGTTGTCACGTGGCCTTTGGTAATCCTAAAAGCCCATACAAAATTGTTGACCTGAGGGAAGGGGATGGCTTGCGCTGGGACAAAGATCCAGCAGTGCTGTAGCTCAGCACTGACCATGTTCTCCTCCAGGGAAATGGGAGCACAGGAGCTGTTGGAAACCCAGTCTGGTTTGTACACAGGGCTGAGCTCCTCTGTCTGGTTCTTACCCCCAGGCTCCTAAAGCTCTAAGGGTGGAGGGAAGCGTGCCCTATGGAGCTGCCATTTGCAGGATGGGTGCACAAAGGCCATGGTGACACAGCTCAAACCCTGCACAGCCCCACGCCGTGCCACCCGCCCGCCCTCATCCTTGAGTGCCTTCCTGTGCTGATCCAGGATTTGACATGCATTCTGCAACACAAGATCAGCACATGCATTAATGTTCTAACAGTTCAGCATCAAAGACATCTTCCAAAAGGAAGAAGTAACCGCAAAGTTATTGGTTAGAGTTTTGTGCAGGGGAAAGCGAAGCGCCGGAGCTCAAGTGAATCTCTGAGTCGTGCCCAGTCATTTAAATTTAATTTCTTACTGGGAGAAGAGAGGAGAACACTTATCCTAGCTCCTGGGTATTGTTACAGACATATTTGTTCCCTTCAAACAGAGCAGCTGTCAAATTCATCTCGGAACCACAGAGCTGGAATTGTTTTATGCAAGCAGGGGACAGCTGAGAAAGAAAAACAACACAAGGGAAACTGCAGGCAACCCCCAAAAAACAGTTACCCCACTTCTCTTATCCCCTTCTCACCTCATGCAGCAGTGATGGATGTGACCACGCTGCTCAGAGCTCCCCAGGGTGAATGCAAGGAAAAAAATCACATGCCCAAAAACTCCTTTGCTATTAATATCTATATACCCTTATATCCTTCAACAATCTGCAGTGGAGAACACAACTCCATGGCCAAGCACGACCAGGTGGTGAGGAGGCAAAACCGTATCTCTTGATACTGACACTCGATATTCTGTAAGAATAGAGTGGAACAAGTCTACAGTTGTATTTCCAAGTCTCCCATCCCAGCTCCTACTGAACTGTTAACAAACCCCTCAGCTCTGCACGAGCACCACTGACTACTACGTTGACACAAAGGTTTCAGTGACCGTCTGCTAAAACAAACCTCAAGTTCACTATTTAGTATACATGACACAAACCCAAAGTGCCCCAAACCATCCTCTTTTTCACCTAGCACCAACTGGTAGAGTCCACGTTAGAAGCAAAGAGGACTGCTGCAAATAATCAGAAAACCTTCAAGGCTTTGGAGCCTCCTCACCCTACAAATAAATTCCAAGCTCCTTTTTTTTCCCCTTTCCAAGCGAAGTGGAAAAGAGAGATCCACCCATCTCCCAAATGCTTAATGCTATTGTTCTTTGGAGATACTTCAATAGGAATAGAAATATTAAATACAATTTCTTTCTAAGCCTGGCAGGTCACATTAGGGTCAGAGCCATCGGTGGAGTAGAGTGTCAGGCCACAGAAGGTCTCGTGCCAGTGATGGGCATCTGAGCCTTCAGAAGCACAATAACAAACCTCCACAGTTTGCACACACCTCATCCCTCCACTCTTAACCTACTTTATGAGCAACTCTGTGCAGTTGCACAACTGCAGTGTGACCCGGTTGTTGCCGCACGACGCACTGTCACCAACCATCAAGCCAAAAATGAGGTTTAGCAAGAGCAAATGTAGAGTCTTGCATCTGGAATAACTGCCAGCACAGGTTGGGGAATGAGCTGCTGGAGAGGAGCTCTGCAGAGAAGGGCCTGGGTGTCCTGGTGGATGACAGGTTGGCCACGAGCAGTGTGCCCTGGTGGACAAGAAGGACAATGGGATCCCGGGGTGCACTGCAAAGAGTGTGGCCATCAGGTCAAGGCAGGGGATCCTCCCCCTCTGCTCTGCCCTGGTGAGGCCACAACTGGAATACTGTGCCCAGTTCTGGACTACCCAGATCCAAAAAGACAGGGATCTCCTAGAAGGAGTCCAGCAGAGGGCCACCAAGATGATGATCTCCTGTATGAGGAGCGGCTGAGTGACCTGGGTATGTTCAGTCTGGGACAAAGAAGGCTGAGAGAGAATCTGGTAAATGCTTCTAAATATCTAAAGGGAGGTGGGAGGAAGAATCACAGAGTTGTAGGGGTTGGAAGGGACCTCCAGAGACCATTCAGTCCAACCCCTCTGCCAAAGCAGCTCCCCAGCCCAGGGTGCACAGCTCGGTGTCCAGGTGGGTCCTGAACATCTCCAGAGAAGGAGATCCACCACCTCTGTGTGCAGCTCCAGTGCTCCGTCACTGCACTGTGAAAAAGTTCCCACACACATTTGTGCAGAACTTCCTATGCTTCAGTTTGTGGCCATTTCCCCTCATCCTGTGGTCACACACTGCTGAGAAGAGTCCGGCCTCGTCCCTTTGCCTCCCGCTCCTCAGACACTGATAAGACGTGGATCAGATCCCCTCTGAGTCTTCTTTACTCAAGGCTGAACAGCCCCAGCTCTCTCAGTCTTTCCTCATAGTGGAGGTGTTCCACGCCCTTTACCATCTTTGTAGCCCCCCACTGGACTCTTCCCAGGAGATCCCTGTCTGTTTTGTACCGGGGAGCCCAGAACTGGACACAGTACTCCAGGTGAGGCCTGACCAGGGCAGAGCAGAGGTTGAGGCTC
>VXAB01000686.1:0-46377 GCA_013399175.1 Odontophorus gujanensis
TATATATATATATAAAAAATGTAAGACTATATAAACATTTGCCTTTCAGCACTTGTGTGCTGTTAAAGCAAGGTTATTAGTAGCAAATAGTCCGGACCCTGTTCTTCTCTGCCCCTAACAACAGGGAGATAGGTAATTAAATTATCATCAGGTTTACAGCAGAGATTAACTCTGTTTACATAAATCCCACATTAAAACCACAAGACTGATGCCAAAGTTGGGAGCAATTTGGGTGACTAGGGTTCATATACATTTTAGTGCACGAAGAATGTCATGTTACTTTCACCTTTCATCGTTGCTATTTACCTGACAGCTGGAATAAATCCTTCATCAAAACTTCGCATTTCAAAACTCGAAGTTAGAAAGATCTCCGTGTCCTAGAAACGATTCTAAAGCGCTGCCTGACTGCACCTCCTGCTTTGAGGCGTAATTGGAGATGAAGAAATGTAATTCTAGTGCCCTCCTACGTTCCGAATAAGAACTTCAGTCGCTCAAGAGTGCTGACCCTCACTGGATGAATGGAAAAGGCGATGAAAAGTTTTTCCTATGGTAACACTTAGAATCCAGGCAGGTGACTGCAAAAGTGCTTATCTCGCTAGGGTCTGTGTGTAAACAAAGAAAGAGATGGCTCTTGAGCCAAGCAGCTTACACTCTAAATTAAGAGAAACTGGAAAGTAAAAGTAATAAAACTGTTGTTCAGCACAGAACTAAGTGCACTAGCATACATCAAAAAAACCCTTCTACCACAATTCAAGCCCTCTGTTCACTAACGTAGAAACTCAAGCCCTCCACCTGATGAATGATCAGGTATAGATCAGAAATGGGCCCTTATTTTCCGATCACCAGCAGAAGTCATAAATAAAAAGCAGTAGAGCTAGCCATATATGCAATTAAATATGCAAACACATACACACCCCAATAGGAGAAAGGTTTTTACCCATCTGCCCATACATGTTTCATCATGCAGTAACATTTCTCTTTATCTGAAGATCTCACAGCCCAGATATGTGTATATATAGCTGACTATTTCAGTGCATATTTTGCTACCCAAATAAGGCAAATGCTCATATAACAATACTAGCTTGCATTATCATATTGTCAGCACATCATGTTGTTCTGTTAAAGTAACAGCGTTATTTCTAAGCAACTTTTCAACAAAACCACCCATTTCATTGGCAATCTTTTTTTCTGGATTCTTCTCTACCAGAACAGCAGGGAGGAAGTGCAAGAATTCACCACCTACATTGAGGTTTACAGCTGCTACCACCCATCTTTTGATTATCACATGGAACTAAAGGTACAACAAACTTGTACAGAAATGCCTTCTCCTATCTAGGACTAAGAAATAAAAGATATGACATTGCATGTCCCCAGCACTGCGCCATGCAAACTTCATCTCAAAACCAGAAGCTGCAAAGATGCTATCTTCACATGTATTATTACACAGCAAGGCCCAGGAATGTTTAAAGTCTTCCAGTGTTAATGACTTCAGGATCTGCCCTCAAATAACAAGCAGATTTCTTGGAGAAGTCAAGAGGACTTCTCCTTATCAGCAGCAACTGACACAACTAGTAGTCTTAGCATGGGACAAGTCCAAAGCCACAAAGTTATGCAGTTCCACTGGATTTCCTCCACGTAAGTCCTGCATTTCTTCAGTCCTAATAATGCAGAACTGTTGATTTTGATAGTTATGTCACCACTGAGCTGGGGTAATATGGTGCTGAGTTGCATAATAATTCATTAGACAGGCTTGTCACTTTTTTCTCAGGAGGACTCCCAGATGAAAAATAATCATCTCTGTTTCATGATTTTGTATGAAAAATTCCAAAGCCATCTGAATACTGAAACCTGACTCTTTTTCAATTAGACAGGAATGGGGACTATAACAACCCTTAGGCAGCTCTGAAAAATTCTTCCTTGATGTATCCCTGGGTCAGTTGAACAGGTTCTGAGTAATCAGTTAGCTGGCATTTCCATGTTAATAGCTTTGTATTTTAATGTCTGAGTTTATTACAATTTCAAAGCTCAGTTTCTCTACCCCTCCTCCATCTGTCTCTTATTAAGGATTGATAGAAGAATCTTCCCATCTAGTCTGCATTTTCTCCAGATGGTAATCTCTTCCTTTGTTCAGGCATGAATCCCACCCATGCAAATCAAAGCACCAATCATGCAATCAACTTCTGCAATCACTGCAAAACTGTAATGAATCAAAATATCCTAAGGAAAGTGCAAGATGGAATGCAATGTAACACTTAAGAGTGTCCAATGCTGCAAATGCCAGTACAATACATGACAACATTCACTAACCTGCACCAGTACAAGCAGACCAATGCTTTATTCTGTAGGTTCAGTTAAGTCACAAATTCAATACTCCTAATATAAAATGCAAGGAGATATGATACCTCAAAGGGTAGAGCATTCAGAGATCTGGCTTTAAAACTGCTTTCAACTATCATCTATAATTCACTTGAGTCCATTTATTGCTGCCACACGCACTGAGAAAGAGTCCCACGGGCCAGCATTAAATTCTGCTCTTCAGCTCATGAATGAGCTACTGTTGGAAGCCACGTTAGTTACTCATTCAGCAGACATGGTCTTCAGTGGATGCAAATCAGCATGGCTTCATTGAATTCAACTGTTTGCTTTTCACATTTCATGCTTCAAATGCTGATCTCAACAATGACAAATAGGGTTGTGACATCCAAATGTTGGTCTCAACAATGACAAACAGGGTTGTGACATTAATTCCAGTTGGAGATCACCTGATTGCTGTGTTTCAACTCAGGATAACAAGACGTTACCCATCAGCTGGATATTAAATTGTTTTATCTTGCTTTTGAACTTCTTTTAAAAAGGTTAGCAGAAAGCATAGGTAAAGGTTATCTTGCAATTCCCTTTCTCAAAAAGACTGCTGCATGCTTGATGAAAGCTTTTGCAAGCCAGTGGCCTCAGGTAAAATCTCAATCAAAATTGCTAGACTTAAATTTGTGGCTATTTCTAGGGAATAGCAGAACAAGCAAGTTTGACAGAAATAGACTTCAAGCTTTTATTGCAAAATCTGTGAAGATAAAGATCTCTGTAACCTTGCTCTGTCAACAACAGATCTGAAGAGGTACGAGCTACCCAAATGAAGTCTGCCATAAAACCGTGAGCAATGTCAGCACATTTAAGGAAAAAGCAGAACACACATTATCAACTGATAGAAGTGAGCAGTTCTTTACCAACGTTGGTGTTTCTATGCAGAGCTGCATGAACTGACATTGTGCCAGAGGGGAAGATACAGATCTTCAGTGCGTGACTGAAACAGGACAGAAACTTTCACAAGAAATGATCATAACAATTCACGTGACTAGTTTGGTATTTCATCAGAGATGAAGAAATAAGTAATTTGTGCATGTGTTCAAGTGTTGCATTTAGTTAAATCCTGGCTAAAACTCCCTCAGCTGCTGATGGGAGCTTCACAAATTAAGAATGATGAAAAGCAAGAGGCAAGCAACTCTTTCTTCAAAACTAAAGCTATTTCCATTCTTCATGGTAAATTAGCCTAAAAAATGAGTCCAAGAAAATACAGAGTATGGGCTTAAAGATACTGTTCTCACTTTTTTTTTTTTTAAAAAAAAGGACACTCTAAATCATAGAGAAAGAACAATTTCAATGGCAGCTCCATTTAGAACTATATCCTGTGGCTAATTGCTGTGAAGCGAGGAGCAAAATCTCATTTCTTTCAATCTACATCAGAGCCTTGTTCAGAGCCTTGAACATAAACCTAAAGATCCCAAACTCCCATACTCTGCTTCAGCCATTTTACTTTACCCATTAGCTATTTTATTACAAGAAAAGTTGAGGCTGGAGGAGGAACTCTATCAACTGAAGACAGATGACTTTCACTACTGGTGGGTTCATTTATACTGCTCTGTCTCACACTGGTACTAGTCTACCAAAAAGCCATGAACTGCTCTTCTAGCTCTTCTTTTATCTAGTTGCTGGCTTCTAAATAGTCACAGGGTTATATTTTCTACCCTGTACTATTATATTGTGACACAGTTATTAATTTTCTAGCATGGTTACTAGACAAGCACTTGAATAGAGCAGCTCCATGAATGGTTTGGAACTGTGCTAAGAGAGCACAGAATTCTGCTAGATTTGAAACAGCAAAATAGCATCCCCAGGGCAACATTTGTTTTATGACATCATTTCACACTGAAAATCTCTGGGCTCCTTTGTCCTATGTGGTTGAATAATTATTGTAGAGATAAGCGTTTTGTAGAAGTGTGTTGTTGATAAAATGCCTTAATTTCAAGGCCAGTGTACTGTGGGCTTTGTCATACTATATTGTTCCTATTTACTATGGAAAATTAAACCAGTTTTATCACCAGTGAGATGCAACAGAGCTCAGTTAATTTCTGGATGGGAGAATAAACACTGTCATTGCTGCTGTTGTGGCACTCTTCACTCACCCATAAGAGACATTTTATTGCAAAAGATGAGAGGATAAAAGATTACTGAATCTATAATTACTGTATTTACAAAGCATAGAACAGCAAGGAATGCTGTAATGAAAATTTGTTTTAGCACTATACACAGACAGAAAGGCATTTTGCAACACTTGAGTTGAAAGATGAAGTGCTGTTAGCCAGCAATGGTTATGTTTGGTTCTAGTTGCTCATCTGGTACCTTAGACAGTTATTCTGCCTACTCACACCAGTAGGAAAAACCCAGCTTGCTTTCAATCTACTCCTGCTTCTTTCCTACCACTAGGCCAGAAACTAGGGCCACTATGGCACATCTGCAACAGAACAGTAGCTACCAAGAGGCTTGCAAACTCCAGTGTTGTATTTTACTTTTGTTCCAGTGATCCCACTCCTCCCTCCTCTTTGAGATCATGTGGAAGATTAAAAGGAGGAAGTGCTGGCAGGCATTTTCATTAAGAATCACTGGCTAATTCCAAAGTGGCTATTAGTAGAAGCCCTCTTGCAGTGCCTGTGGTATCTATCCATCACAGATGAATCATGGATATCGACTATTTTATATTTTAATGCAACTCTTACATCTTTAATGTCTGAAGAGCTTGTTCCCGAAAGTGTCCTCAGCAGGGAGCTGTGTGGTCAGATTTAATCAAAATTTTCAGGGTTGGAAATGAGCTTCTAATAATTCTTCAGATTCGTGAGCAAACGTCATACTTCTCTTTAGCAGGCTGCAATCAATAATTCCTTGCTTAAAAGCAATAGTCTTTCTTCCTCTGCTCCTGGGAAGTCTCTATGTTATGTGTTATCACAAATCTAAGCTTCTGATTTTGGCAGACTGGATTCCAGAAAGCTAGAAACACCTCTAAGTTGGATGACCATCACGCACAATAGTAGAGTGTCTTATTCCCAAGAAGTCCAGGCATTTTGTAAATAAGAATAAATGCTTTTTCTGTAGAACAGAGGTTGCTTCCTGACAAAACCAGCACAGAGATTTGGTTGGTGATCAGAAGATGTAGATTGAGATGGACAGAGTGCAGCAAGAGCATTAAAATGACTGATCCCACATGAGTTTCACGTTCACTTACCTCTGCTGTTGTTTGTGATTATTTCTCAAACAATACATTTATAATAAGAAAAATCAAATCTAGATCTTAAAACAGCTGAACTCAAGCTAAAATTAAGTGCTGTAGTTTCTATATCCAGACACAAACAGTAAAGGTATCCAAGATGTCACGCAATCTAATAACCAAATACAGATGTTGAGGTTCAGACTAACCTCCACCTAGCAGGAATTTAAGCTAAAATGAGGTGGATATAGTTTATTGTGTAGTAAAAAAATAAAAACAAAAATAATGCTTATATGAAAGTCTTCAGAAGTATTAGCCTAGAACTTAAGGGTTCTGGATGTAGTATACTCCTTGCATCTTCAAAGAGACAAACTCCTTATATATACTAACAGAATGTGTTTAGCTTAAATAGAGAGTTCTGAAATCTTTAGAGGAGATGCTCTGAATAAGCACTATGCTTTACATGAGCACACTTACTAATAAATAATAAAGACTGATTCTTAAGATTCAGTTTCATTTGCATAGAAATAAACGAGTGCATGTACAATATATTCAGAGCCCTAAGAATTTCTCCATTTGTCTAATACTGGTTCTTTTTACAAGTTTTATCATCTTAATTGTTTTCTTCAAGTTTATTTCTTTTCTCCACTGAAAAGGAGGGAAAATGTATTCAGAATATGGAAAAACAAAACAGAGACAACATCAATACATAATCATTTTTTCTGGGACACTGCCTGATGGTGCATGCAGTCCTGCTGATAAAAGGATTCCTCTGGAGCTTTACATGTCCTCTATATAAGACAACCCTCTCCATTTTGAAATGAGCTTTCTTTTTTAAAGGAAATTTCTTGCAACATCTCCCTCAGCTTTGACTTTCCAAAGGTAGAAAGTATCTCTTTGTGGGACCCCTCCATTCTAGAAGTAAGTTCAAAGGACATTGAAAGTTCCCTTTTGCATTCAAATAGACATATATGAATCTCCTATATACACAGACCTAAATGAGAGTGCACTGACTCTACAGTGCATCAGGTGCACGATATACTGAATGCAAAGGGGTTTTTTCCTTAATAAATTGAGACAAAGAAGAGAAAAAGAGGAAGCAAAGTAGGCTTGGTTCTCACTGCTCGCAGGGATGGGGTCGAAGAGCTGAAATAACAAGCACCTATTAGCAGCAGAGACTGCAGGTTTGAAGATCTCCAGCATTAGCCATTAAAATCTCAGCTTACATTCTGCTTCTCCCAGCTGTGACATGTACCACCTTCTTCCTCTGCTTTTCATGAAAGGGGCACAGAGCCTGAACACAGGCTTTCTGCCAGTAACATTCCCAGACACCCTCTGTTGTCTCAGTGCTCCCATAGCATAAGGTTAATTCTAACAAAGAGTCCAACAGATCGTTTCATCCCTCCAGAATAGCAAAACTATTAGACCTGTTGGAGCGAAAAAAAAAAAAATCTCAGCTTAGAACTGAGGGCAGCAGAGATCATAAATCCCTGAGAGTGAGGATTAATGACAGATGCATCAAAGATGAAAAACTCACTAGGTGCCAAAAATCAAAGGAAAGCACTGAGATATAGGTAGGGAGGCATTAGAAGTCGTTTCTAGTGAAAGGTCTAAGTGTACAGCCCTTGTAGGAGTTGACATGCGGCACAAAAAGAGATCTACAAACGTTTAAAACCAAGGGAAGTCCTCCAGGTTACCGCAGTCCCATTTGCGAGAAGATGCTATTACATATTTGAAGCGCTAGATGCCACTGAGAGATCAGCATAGGAAACAGTTTGCAGAGTGCTCACAGCCCTCTGGACCCCTTTCTGGTAAACCTTGGGGCCAATGGCCTGATCCCTTCGCAGAAGAAAGTGAAAAGCAGTTGAAAACTGCTCCACAAACGCATTTTGCACAACTCGTGAGTTTCCATGCAGGATTTCAGTTTCTACAGTGTTGTTTCCTACCGAAATCCTTGCCCAGCTCAAGTATTTCTGCAGCAGAGATCTCTCTATTCTGTGTGAAAACCTACCTCCTCCAGCACACAGAAATAACAGGACAGAATTGTCACTCAGTTACACTCTCAGTATTTACTGTGTGAAAACAAGAAGGACATTTGTGGAATCAAGATCTTTAAGGATTTCTTATAGGCAAGCACATAAACTTCAACTTAAAACATCCTGGTTATTCAAAGCCTTAAGCAGTGGTTCCAAATTCTAGCAGTGATTACGTGATTTCTGTAGAGCAAATTGAAAATAAACCTCAGAGCAAAGGAACAAATACCTTCTGCAGACTTCCCTCCAACTCTACACCACCTTCATTTCATTTTCAGCACGTTGCACACGTACTTTTCACAATAAAACTTTGTGTTCCGAGTCACCGTGGGAGCCCAAAAGAAGCAGCAGTCTCCAAGGTGAGATAATGCCAACTGGCTGAGTGTGACTCACTGCAGCAGACTGCTCTATGGGTCCTACAGGAAATGGGAACCATTGCCTTGCATGGGATGGTTTTGTGCACTGCGGAGGACAGTGGTTCTGCCACTTGGCTATGCACAGAAATTGGCAGCAGCTGACAAGCAGTCACTTGTTCCAGTAGGAAACAGCTCCTGCTGTGCTCGGACCCGTGCCCTCAGCGTGCACCATGCTCCCGATGCCAACAACGTCGGTAATCCTCCTCTCTAGCTGGGCTAAGCACCTTGTTTGCATTTCTCTCTGCAGGCAATTGAAGACAGACTGTCCCTGCAACAGCATAATGCAGCTCACGCCCAAGGAGAAGACGGTGACAAGGCACTATTTCTGCTGCTCTGTGCCTGGGCTGACGTCAGATCACTGTTGCCAGGCACTCAGGGTATGTGCACTGCCCATAGCAAAGCAAAAGCAACCAACCAAGCAAAAGAAAATAAAGTTATTGCTGGCAAATAGTAACTCTCTGCAGTAGGTAAGAAAAAGCCCTGTCTTCCTATTATTCTGGATTTCAGTTAGGGAATTTAGTATAGAAATCATAGAGGATCAAATCACCAACGCCCTGCTCAAATAATACTCTTCAACACAACGGTCTAGAAACACTAATTTGTTAATCAAAACTGCACTGCAATGAAGGGAGGAAGACTTGATTGTATTACTGCTTTATTGACACTGAAGACTAACCTTAGCAAGACAGCATCTGATCCAATGCCAGCTTTCATGGTGAAGGATTATACACTGCAGGACTCCAGAATCAGACCTACATTCTTCTGTAAGCATATGCAGTGGTAGAAGCAGAGAGATCACAGATGATTGCCTTTAACCCAAACTGCAGCATAACTAACGAAAAAAAAAACCTGCACAAAAAAAGATGGAGGCTTTTGTCCTTAAGAGCATTTTTTTGTGTATGCTCATGTGCAATCTATAATTACTTGTCTGAAGCCTGCATTAGAAAGCAAATGAGAACGTTGGATCTCAGCTGCTGTCAGTCAGTCCCACTCTGCTGCCTTCAGTGACACACTGACACCTCTCAGGCCTTTGAACATTTCTCCCATATTAAGACATAAATCCACCAATTAAGCAGCCAGCTCCAGCTCCATTCAGTTTGGTGATTCAGCTCTTTGGTTTCAGTGAGTACCAGATGGGATGACTGATTCATAGGTAGCAGTTCAATACATTGTTTGAGGGAAGGAAAGCAGAAGCAGATTTGATTTGCAATTTGACGAAGCCATCCCCAGCCCTACAAACATGGCAATGTTTGTTTCAGCACTGCAGGGAACAGGCAGATCTCCTGGTGAGGCACAACACTGCTTTCCCTGGGCTAACACTCTCTTCATTCCTTCTTCTAAGGAGGAAGATTCATAGAGCTTTCCCTAATGCTTGGCTACTTGCAGTTTCTACCCACTTAGGAAAAAAAAATCAGTTAGGTTTGAGTGCAAGCAATACAAAATGCACTGTAGGGAACAGTTTATCCACTAGCTACAGCTCCCATCTTGAGTGGTATCTGCTCTAATATTCACTTTTTGGCCAACAGGCTTACTTTCATAAACAAGTATTCCAAACTTATTAACAGCACTGTTTTAGTAGTACAGCAGAATTAGTCAATTAGTACATCTCTACTGACAGGAAGAAAACAGCATTTCCATTTCTTGTTCTCAGACATGACACTGATTACTTGATACAGACATTATTCCCTTCCTATAACTCAGAGGAATGAACACAGGACAAACATGGATCACCTTCAGTGAGCACAGAGAGTCCTGGCAGAGTCCACTTGAGAATCAAGTAAAGTATATTCCTAAAAATGTTCCAGATTTCTATTTAAGTCAGCTTTGGCAAGTTTCCTTCTGTGAAATTACCATAAGATTAATGCATTCATATGATGTATTGTCTCATCTCGTACCTCTCCTTTCCTTTTCTCCATCTATCATGCACAGGACTAGCATTTTAGAGGCCAACAGATAAGGTCCTTTCCAGCTCTTTCCCTGTTTCTAGAATCCAGCCCATCAGCTTCACACATTTGTTTCAGACCACTCCATCTCTGGTTTGTGAGGAACTGGTCACAAAGCATCTGCTACTGCCTTCTGGTCTTAACTGTGCCGTAGGATCGATGCTCAGCATATCAACTACTGAACCATTATTTCTATCAACCAACAGTTTTAAGCTGAGAACATTCCCAAATCTGTTACTAATAGGTACAGCGAGTTTTAAAGCTTTGGAAGAATCCACAGTGTTTTCCAAACTTCAAGCCTTTATATTTCTGTTTCAGAAAAGGTGCTTTAGCCCTGGTCCCACCTGCTGCAGAGCACTGCATTCCCTGGGAAAGATCATCGGGAAGCTGCTGTCTTCCTGCAGATTGACACTTGGTGGCGCTACAGTTCAGGTAAGAGAAAGTAAAGAATAGAGATGAATCAGCAGCATTTCACTGTTCCTATAGCTGATGCACTGTGTCATCTAAAAGGGTTTGCGCTGTTCCAGAGGTAACGTTGCTCAATGAGCTTTGAAGTCTGGCTCTGCACTTCCTCTGAAAATATATGTGCTCTATAACTCTAAGTGAAATGTTAGCCACTCTCTGTTTTCTGCAATCTCCTCTGAAGTCTCCGCAGGACTTCAAATAGTGAACTCTCACGACATTGGAGGAGATTAAATAACTGCTATCTCATTTTCAGTGCCAGAAGTACTGTGAACGCTTCACAGATGAGCAGAAATTATGCCTGCTGCTTTATAATTACAGAGGCTGATCTTGCAAACTGTCCTTAATATTAACAAGAAGTCTGATTAGTTTTCAGTGGACTTCACATATTCTGCAGGAGCCCATGCATACAAATGTGTTAGCAGCATGAGTCTGTAAGAAAATGCAAGCTGCTATTAAAATGATAGCCTACATTATTTAAGATTTGGTTAAATATCACCTTTTGTTTTCAGTGAACAAAATGTTTGTCACTGCTTCAAGAAGGAAGACTAAGTTGTGGATGCACATTATGATCAAAAGTTCAATTGAAAGGATTAGATCCGGGCGTGAAACCACAAGTACATTTAGTGACATTGGAACTCTCCTTATAGCAACACCATATGTCAGAGAAGTAATAAATTACAACGTAGTCTAAGAAAGTGTCTTCTTTGAACACAAAAATAACTGTGAACACTGTCTACTAACTTGGTAATACACAAACTCACAGGTTTTAAATATGATAATTCTGTCCTAGATGGATGTTTATATATAATGGGAGCAAGCACTCAGGAGACAACAGAAAGCTTTGTGCAGTGACTTTGTATGTGGTTCTGGACCTGCCCAGTGCAGTACAGCCAGCACTGCAGTCCTGAAGGCAGGAGACAGAATTTCAGAACCACTTATTTTAATCCTCTAACACCTGCTTCTCAATACTTTAAGAAGCCTTTTATGACTACAGGTAAAAAGGAGCTCGAGGGACTGTTAAAAATCTCAGGGATATTCAACAGCCTAATAATCTCCTTTACATAAGTGCCAAGTTGAGCCAGTAATATTCAGCAGCTGCTGCAGAACACATTTGATGACTATGTGTAGTTGCTGACAGGGTAAGATAGTACAGCCTGCCCAAACCCCTGGCTAACCTCTTTTTATATGCAGCAGAACCTCTAAACTCACTGAAAGCACAGAATCACTGACAAAGTTTTTGGTCTGAGCAATGGGTGACAGAGCTGAGGATTTGTGCTACACCAAGTTTCCCATCCTTCACGGGATACTAGTCAGTTTCAGCACAAGAATGGCTGTTGATCTATCTCCACTTATCATAAAATAAGGAGAGTTAACAAAGACAGAGCCCAACTTGAACCTCACTGCAGCAGAGACTGCAGCAAGTGGATTAGACACACCCTATTAAAGATGCAGTACATCATTTCTGCCCTTCAAGCTTACTTTATCCCCTTTGCTGCAATGCTGTCGACAAACACAAAGCTTAACCCTTCTCTGAGCAAACTGCCTCAGAAAAGCAGGCACTAAATTCTGGGGTGTTTAAGCTAAAAGCGCCAGAACATGAAGGATCTCACTTATCTAAAAAAAAAAAATTCTCAGTATAGGTATACATAAAAGCATCTGTCAAGAATATTTTGGTTTGCTACTTTTCTCATAAAGTGAAAAGGAAACACTCACTGCAGAGGAATAGGATTTATAAATGCCTAATTGCTGGATATTCACTGCAAAGATCCAGTACAAGGAGAGCATGACAGTGCAATTTTCCCCAACTCACCTGCTCCGTATGGCAAACTAAGGCACAGGCTGCATCCAAATTGCTGTATAAGCTTTGATTAAATTTTGTTGAATTTTCAACTCTGGAAAAAAAACAACAACATTCTCGGTGGAAAATCAGCTATTTGCAAATTCGGGTCAACCCTCAATAAACAGTTCAGTGAGAGAAATGAAGGAAAAACAGAACTTTGTTGAAGTTAAAACAGAGATATTTTCTAGAGGAACTCCTTTAACTCTTCATGTCACAGCTGACCCAAATTTCTTCCTAGATCAAAATTTTGCCTGCCTCGGATTGCCAAATCCATCTACTACACTCACATCTTCATCTTTGATTCTCTTCTTCCCTGATGCTGACTTTGCCTATACAAGGATTTAACAAAACTCAGCAAACATTTTGTAGTTCACCAGTCCTATGTTGTCTGTCTCTGGCCTGCAAGG
This sequence comes from Odontophorus gujanensis, assembly GCA_013399175.1. Taxonomy (NCBI): domain Eukaryota; kingdom Metazoa; phylum Chordata; class Aves; order Galliformes; family Odontophoridae; genus Odontophorus; species Odontophorus gujanensis. The sequence continues at coordinate 12,638 of VXAB01000686.1, forward strand.
GAGCTGCTGTAGACAACAAATTGGAGCAGACCCAGAGGTTACACCTATTTGAGTTTGGGAAGAGCCAAACCACCATTATCCTCAGTCCCCTGTGAAGGGCAGCCCAGATTCTGAGAGCACATGGTGAGGAAACCTATGGGGTTTTGTTAATGATGATGCAGCATGGACAAGAGGGTTGTGCTGCAGACGTGTACGCCCTACTCTTCTGTTTCAGAGCCTAGATTTCCTCCTTCCTCCCACTCCCCACCTAACTACATTAACAGCTCAATCACCTAAGGCTGTTAGGGAGAAAAAATGATAATAAAGACAAAATGTAGTGCTGTGTAGAGGAAAGCAGTGATGATCCTTTTAGAGAATGTCCAGTTATAGAGGAATAAAGAAGAAATACTATGTGAAAATGCAAACAAGAATAGCACTGGGGCCTTACACACAAAGAGACACATATACCTAACAGAAATATACATGTTCTTTTGTATTCACATCAATACCTAAAGCTCCCAGTAATGGAAATAAAAAGCTGTCAGTAGCTTCTCAGTGCTCTTGCTTGTCTGGAAATGCTCCACAGGTGATATCTACTGTCTCACTGCTGACAGCTGAAGCACTGAATCTTTCCCATTTCAAAAAGGATAAAGTACAGTGCTTTTCTGTTCAGCAGGTGGGTCTGATTCTCCCTTTACACTCAGGTAATTTAGTAATGATTCAGCCAAGCCAGTGGAATCAGTGGTGGTTATACAGACATATGAGAGGGAGAGAGATTCAAAGCAGTCACTGTCAGGTAAAGCTGCTGTACCATTTTTACAGTTATATTTAGCAATGTCTTTCACAGTAACTGCAACAATGGAAGCAAACCTTTGTCTACTATCAGAGATTGCTGGTTGTAAGACTTAATGCTGTAGACTGGAATAGTGGAAGCAAAATAACAATTCCTTGGACCACAGGTGAGGACATGAGAACTTCATTTTTAATAATTCTTTCCTTAAAGACTCTCTGTTACTAGACAGGGCAGGAGAAAGCTAAAAGGACTTGAAATTGCTATCCTCATTCTGTTGAGGCTATAAAAAACAGCATCCTTAATTTCTACTGCCTAAAGATGCTGTTTGAGACCCTCATTTTGTTCCATTTCAGTTGTTGACTGGATACCTGAGAGGCTGGCTTCCACTATGTAATATCTGACTTCTCATCCAGCACAAGAACTTCTGGGGCCTAGCCACTAGAAATTCAGGTCATTTTGCCTTTAATGTGAATGAGGTCTACCTGAACAGATCTAAGGCTTGGAAGTAAGATACCTAGAGATCAGCATTCCTGGTTTCTTCAATAAGCTTTGGGAGTCCAACAGGTGATTAGGAAGGAACTACTGATCACCTGAGTTAAAAGTAACTTCTGCATACTTCAACCTTGTGAATTTCAGAACTCAGTCCCAACGCCAGGATAAATTTTGCAAGCTGCAGCTTCTGTTTGGCTCCCAACCCAGTTTTTCACCACCAATCCTTTTCTTAAGCTTAAATAACAGAATTTATGGCTGCACATCTTTGAATTCTCCTGGATGTGATTAGCTGCTGTGTCAAAGATGATGCACAGTTATTCTTCCAAGACCAGGGAAGCTCTGGTACTAATTCATTTAAGGTATTGTAAATTATGCTAGCAAGAAGTGCAGAGCCGCTGCCATTAAAGAAATAAAGTCCAGATAACCCCAATGCTACTCACCATGTGTTGTCTGCTCAGTTTTTTTCTTGAAGTGTCCTTGAAGCTTTTCACTGCTGAAAAGAAATCCCAGACATGCAAGCTCTAAGGCACTTTAGCATCTTCCTTTCACATCCTAGTTCAAAAAAGTAAAACCCCAAATTCTATACTTCAGTTTTAAATGAGAACTGTTCAGAATGAGATCTGATAGCATACTGAAGTGATTGGTACAGAAAAGAGTATGTACTATATAAGACAAGTATCATGATATGGAATGGGGTAGAGAAAGCAAATCTGCATGTAACAAAGTAAGCCATCCTATTTTCTGTTAATCTTTCCTAAAGAAATAAAAGACATCTGGATGCAAAAAACTCAGCTTGCAAGAGACCTTACCTCCTGATGATAAATAGGAATAACATGCAGCAACTTTTGGTTTTTTATCCTCACAATAAGCACCCAAAACTGAAAGGTTTGTAACTTGGTACCTGAAGGGTATCTAAACCAACACTGAAGTCCCTAAAGCTGGTACCATAGTTCTACCAAATGAAAATAAATGTGTGTGTCTAAGGGGAGAAGAAAGAGAAGAGAGAAAAGGAAGAACAGGAAGGAAAGCAGTTATTTTTCAAAAGAATAGAGTTGTTTGGTTTATTGACGTGCTTGATGTATAAAGGCCAACTTGTTAGCTGTTATCTGCAAACACACAACAGTGTCATGTTTTGCTACCACTGGTGATTGCTAGACAACTCACATCGACACTTCTGCTGACATCCCACAGCTGAACTTAACAAAAATAACAAAAAGACGAGGTCAAATCTTGAACCTATTCGTACAGAACACTCTGACTAAAATAGAAGTCAGCAAGATTTGGCCCGTGGTGACAGAAATGCAATGGAAAGTGCAGCAACAGCAGCAAAGCAGCAAGGTCCCAGGCTGATTTGCTTAAATGCAACAGCCATAGGGACAGAGAAAAAGGAAAGAAACAGCTTACCTTCAGAAGGCCTCAGGTATGCAGAGACATCCAGCAAGGCATCTTCACCTCCACTGCCAGCCCTGAAATGAGGTCTGGGAAAGGGGGATCCTGGCTCCAGCCCTTCTGGGCACTCAGGTACATTGCATTCACCTGAGCTTCCCTGGGTTGGCCCTGCCTTCCCACCAGGTGCTTCATCACTGCTTCAAGCTGTGACTTTTAGCATTTCCACGAAGTGAATAACAACTGAAATCCTATAGGACAGTTCTTGCTTATTTTGAAAACGTTACTTACAGTGGCCCCGTGGTCTGTGAACAAATGGATATCCGTCTCCCTTAAAAGTAATGGAAAACATCTGAGCTGAAATACGATGTCTTCTGGAACATGGTGATTCAAAGTAAGCGAAGCTGAGAATATGTTAGCAGCCTGATAAGACAGGCCTTTTCTACTCAACAGCTTTTTCTTTCATGTTTATTAATCTGCTTGATATTAAAATAAAGATTCATCACAGCTCCAGAGTCATCTCCACACAGCAATTTCTGCCACTGATTTGCATTTCAAAAGAACACATTTGTTGCACATATGGAAGAGTAAAACATAGGAAGTAATAAGTGTAAAAAAGTGTAAGAACACAGGTGTGCAGAAATAAGCATTGCTGAGCACTGAAGTGCAGTACTGAATGGACAGATATTTAGAATAGAAGGTTGGTTTAACATCTGTGGTTCTCAGGCACTGCTGTTACTGACTTCTACTGACTTAAAAGCATTAGCATGGCAGCTCAAAGTATCCCAAATGTTTATGGCCCTTCCATAGTGGCACAGAGTGGTACACAGAGACATCTCCAAGCAAGTTCCCTGCTGACTTCAAACTTAGGAGCATAAATATTCCTGAATGGGCAGAACTGTTGAAAAAGCCCCCAGGAACTCTAATGGATTGAGGCAGATTTGTGTAAGGACCTAATCAAAAGTCTATAGAAATCAATAAAAGGAGTTCCACTTTCTTTAGCTGATTTAGGTTCACATAATGCATTAGGACAGGCTGCTGATAAAGATGGAGTTAAACAATTATGGGTTAGATCAGATTCAACACTAGAATCTGCTTTCTTATACAGATCCTCCATCATGTTGTGGGGTTGTAAGGCAGGATAATAGCATCAATTAATGATAATTCAACATAAGTTCAAATTGGCCTTCCTTACTGTGCTGGGCCATTTTGGGCAAAACTTCTACTAATGTAAATGTAATGTTTTACACATTATCTCAATGGAAATCTTGCACACTTCCTCCACAAAACTTTCACAAAGCTTTATTTTGCACATCCAGGGAAAGGGAAAATCATGATTGTGGTATGTTATGAGAGGCACCAAATTGCCTCCATCAGAACAGCAGTGGGTGCAACACTGCTTGCAGCTAATCCATTCAGGAGAGAAATTAGGCAAAATAATGAGTTAATCATTTGTGCCAGTGTATATTGGGGCACCGTGTCTGATGATATCGACCCAGAAAGGTGAGCTACAGTGCACTTTTCTGATGTGAAATTCTGTTTGCCTCAGGCAAAGAAGAACACAGTAAGAAAAGCTGAAACAAATTCCTGGTTGTGGCAGCCACATCATGTAGAAAGGTGTTGAAACAACTGCATTCTAGCAAAAGATTGAGTAGGCAGGCCACTTTTAAAGCCAGAGAGCATAGATGCAGGGAGATGGTTTTATTTTTAAATCACATTTGCATGCAAAAATCTCAGCTTGCAGCCACATCTGCTGAGTCCACGATAGCAATTGCCCTTGTAACACGATCTGCAGACTTGTAAAAACTACCCATTGATTAGCTGCAGGACAGCAGGACGTGGTTTTATTTATTTATTTATGCCTGGAGCATCACACTCAATCAATAAACATTGGCAAACATCAGGGGGGGAAAAAAGCAGCAGTAATCTAATAGCAAAGACGACTTCTGTGCATAACAGCACTAATCAAATCTTTCATGACTACCTAGAATGAGATTTAATCTTAAATGTGACTCCAAGTCACTTAGTAAGATTGCAAGTAATTATATTCTAGATAGCTTCTTTCTTGACATTATGAGTTGTTTCTACTGTAGAGGTACACTGAAGTCTTGTCCTGAGCCAGCAAACCACGATATGAAATACCTAATACCTCATGAAGTAAAAGCAAAATAACATAATCAATGTAGTCCAAACTGGCCTGAAACTCCCCTAAAAAGCTTTTGAAGGAAAGAGTATAACCAAAGAGCTACAACAGGGGTCTGATTGGACTTCATTCCAAGCTTTTGGAAATTATGAACTAATTAGAGCAGCTCCAGGACCCCTCAATTATGGTTTTACTTTCTGGTTGGGAAGGAAGGCCAGTAATTAGGGCACTACATGGGAGAAGAGAACTGAAAGTCAGGACGTCTGAGGGATATTTTACAAGGTGTGACTATAGAGCAGTCTTTTATTTTAGAGTGGAGGACAAAAAGGCTCTAACACACACAATTCTATAAAGTACTAACGCGAGCACATGCAAGTGTTCTTACTGGAGGCTTTTTGTCTGTTAAAAAAGAATAGAAAAGCTGTGCATTAATATTAGCCAATGTCAGGATAAAGGACCTTATTTTCCTGTCTTTCCAACCAATGGCAAAACTCCTGCTGGATGCAAAGGTAGCAGATTGGGCTCATTAAGTTTTGAGTAAATTCGCAGCAGCAAGCTCTGCATGACCCCTCTCTTCAGCTATTGTTCATGCTGTAATCAGGCATATCCATCACACAGCTTTCCATCTGTCTGTGTCCTCTTTCCCTCACCCAAACCTCTTCCCTCAGTCCACATGAACAATGGTCGTGATGACCCTATAGGTCTCTTCCATATGAGTTAACTGCATTTGGGAATATGCCTTTGTTCATAACTCGTATTATAGTGTGGACATGACTGAGGTTAGCATATGGCATTTGCTAATGGTCCCTTCTATTCCACATTTCTCATAAGCTGAAAACTTAATAGAGATGTCAGTATCCCTTAACAAATCAAATTAAAAATGTTGCAGCAGCTGCATATGCTAGAATCTACAAGCTCTGTAGTAACCTACTTGGTTATAGGGTATTATTTAAGCCAGTAATAAAGAATGCACAAGAAAAGATGTTCAGAATTTGGGACTATGGCCGAGAAACCACCTGCTTTCAACAGTATCACTATATATAAAAGTCAAATACACTTACTTTGTGAAAAATGTAGACATGTACCCATTAGACAGCTCTTATTTTTCACTAGAACCTATAATTAGGTGCCACAGGGAAAAGTATTCTAGGATAAAAATGTTGATGTAAACCTGGCCTAATTTCAGGTTCCCATTCTCCTGTGGACATCCTCAGAAAATCACTTAAAGCCATGACTACTAAGATCGTTAGGACTACAAAATTGCTAGAAGGTGCTTTGTGGAACTTTTCCAAGCTATTCTGCCAGTAGAACACCAGATTCACAGAGATATGAGACAAAAATATATCTGTGTTACCCAACAGATCCACTGTGACGGGCTGTGTCATATTTCCTCATGCTACAGGAGGTCCGTGTAACTGTACAATGTATTTTTATGATAGCTTATAAGCAGTTCTACCTGCTGATGCATCTGCTTTGTACCTAATTTTACCTTGGTCTATAAATGAAGCCATGTACTCATGCATTATTCCCTCTTCGAAGCCATCAGGACAAAGAAATTGCATAAATAATTCACAGCATATTGCCAAGAAAAGCAGGAAAGCTACAGCACTTCCCTATCATCTTAGCTGCAGTACTGGTCAGATGATGTGCCCTGTAAGCGTGCAGTCTTGATGAACAACGTGGTTGGAACAATCTCATCATGGAAAGCCAACATTTGTAGACTCTCAAAACAACGTGCCTGAAACAAACAGTCATGCTGAGTCTTTCTTTGTATTTATTAATCGTTAAGACAGCAGCAGATTGAGAGATTTAGCCGAAGTCTCCAATTCTCCAATCTCACCTTCCTTGGGAAGTTACATCTGTACAGTCTGTACTCCTGCCATGCTGCCACCCTCTGTAGCTCACAGATTCAAACCTGAGCTCTGAGCAAGGCAGCAGGTAACAGACATCATCATATCCACATCCTACAGATAGCTTTGGATGTTAATGAGTCTTGTCTAACATGTTGATAGACTCCTATCTTTGTCCTGTTAGTTCTGATCCTTCCCAGTGAAGTGATGTCATAAAAAATTACTTCCAAATTCCTGTCCTAGTTGCAGACCTCCAATTCCATAAGCGTGAAGATCAGGATGTTAAAGGGGTACCTGTGTCCCTGCTCACAGGGGATTCTGATGAAGCCCACCTGTAACTCTCCAGCCCATGAAGCAGATCATGAGCTGCACGTGAGCCCTTTTAAAACACAGTGCAGCCAAACCTTGCAAATCTAATCTGTATTGGTGACTGCAGCAAGGGCTCAGATGGCAGATATTTATTCCAATTATTCATAGGATGGCAAGCCAATTTTGTGCCTTGTTAAGTAAATTACTCCTTTAATAGGATAGGTTTACATGTCTGGTGTACTTGCCTGGGGAAATAAGAGTTTTCACTTTGTACATAATCATTCCAAATACTGACAGACTACAGGAAAGACACAGCTAAGTATTTTCCATTTGGAAAGACACTGATCAGAGTCTCAACCAGTATCAGGAATCAGATATATAACATACTAACAGACACAGCCTCATTTTGGTCTTACTTTGTAGTGGTGCTGTTTTGGACAACACATGGGGAGAAATTTGATGACTGTGGTCTTCATGCAAGCAAATGCAATCAGACCAAGTTTAGAAAACACAGCCAGTGCTGCCTGAATGTTCTTAAACTGTTGCCCAGGTAGGACAATCCAACTTTCTTCTGAAGCTACCCAATTAGTATTCCTGATGCATCTTGAGATCTGTAGATGAAAAGCTCCAGAATAAGACAATGTTTTACACAATTAGTCAATCAAACACAGAAACGCACGTTGAAATGAAGTTGCTGGAAAAGCCTTGATGTTTCCTCTCCTCTTTCCTTTTCTTTATCCTTTAATTCTGTTTCTTTGATAAATTATTACATTTCAAGAGCTGGGTCTTTAATGCTCCTTTTGTGCACTGCAAATGATCTGCTCATTGGCTATCAGGGAAGATTCATAGGCAACAATTCCAAATGTTCTGAGTCAGTTTAGTAGGATCAGAGTGTGGGAGGAAGACAGAGACACCCAGTGTAGAGAAGACCCGCAGTGCTGCTACACACACTCCTCATTAACTTGAGTAATCTCCTTAAAGCAAGTGAAATGTTGAAGCCCAATGAAACTGACATTCAGGCAGACAGACAGATACCTCTGCCTATATAAATAACTTACTGAAAATTGCAGAATTCAACAAAAAAAAAAAGATTTCCTAATTCTAAGTTCTCTAATCCTCTCGTCTTCCTCCATGTAAGATGACTTATTCATTGTGTAACATCTGCATACTCCTCAAGATGTGCAGCTAGGAACAGCTGAGCTAAAAATAGATTTGAAAAAGGAAACAATAAGTACGTGAGCAGATTCTGGAATACAGGCTGAAACAAACCAACACCAAACAAGATGCTTTTCCTGCATCTGACAAGCACAGATCCTGAGAAGCCAGAATTGCAAAGCTCAGAAATGCACTGAAGTTATCTCTAGCTAATAAACCCCAGAAATCACGTTTCTAAACAAGTTAGGATTAGGATAGGATGGATGTACAGCAGGTTTGCATCAAGGCCAGCTGGCTAGATTTTGATTTGTGGCAAGCAGTGACCACTGTACTAAAATTAACACCAGAGTTAAAAGCTGTAGGGACTAACAATCAAGATATTTAAATTGTATTTGTGATAAACCCTGCTGGTTTCGTGGGGTCTATTGTAAGACTACAATTAGATTTCAGACTAGGAAGAGCCAGGGCTGCCTAGTCTGGAAGGAGCAGGAGTTGGCATTCAATGGTTAAAGAGTGGAATGTTTTTTTCTTGGACGTACGTCAATATTTTATGTGTTTTAAAATTAGTATGATCACCATGGGAAGAAAAAAAATAGAAATCCTAATGCTAGTCCTTGCAGAAATTGGATTGCATGTTGTACACTGTACAGAGGATTAAACACTGCAGGAGAAGAATAAGTATATTGATACATATATAGGTATATTTGTGTATTTCTCCAAGTGATCTGGAAATAGTACAGTCATATTTAAGAGGCTTCTTTGTAACAGACAATTGAAATAAAGCCCATCACTATTAAATTTCAAGGTCCTCCTTTAAAATATGGGAAGACTAAAGGGCTTCTAAAGCAGAAGTTATATATACTTTTTAAATTACATATAGAAGTTCTGTGAGAACAGGATTTTATGGTAGGAAGTATGAGCTAATCTTAAGAGATAAGTAGTGCTAATCTCTCTGCAATAACATGAAGGAGGTAAGCCCACAAGATAGTTCAATACAGAGCTATAAGGCACAAAGCAATGTATCATCATTCACCGATGAGAAAACTTACTCAAACAAGTACATCGATTTTGAGGAGACCACGGCCTCTCATTTAATGAATTCCAATCACTGCAGATGTTATCTGCCACTAGCATTTGGAAAGGGAAGTTTTTTCTGTGCAGGTTGGTAGTGATCAGAGAACACCCTCTTCTCCCCAAGCCTCAGAGCAACGAGCACAGTCCTGCAGAGGGATTGATGGCTCAGCTTCCTGCAGAGCAGCTTCCCCAGTGCTGCACACTGGGGAGCTCTGCACACTTTCACTGAGATGTTCTGCAGCAATCCCTAAGGAAACAAAGGCTAAAGGACCAGCTTGCACAGCAGACAGTAGTGATACATAGGGCTTCACTGCTTGCAAAAAAATATATTGCTACCATGTCTCCTCTCCACCCCAGCCTTTTTTCCAAGAAATGTCTGCTCGATGGATAATCATTGCTGACTCAATGCCCAGGGCTCCCCTAAAGAAGAAAATTGCTGCAGTGTTCTCTGTATTCATCAAATATTCTTGCTGCTCTCTAGAGGAACAGAAAGATCCACTAGCAAATTAAAAAATAGATTCAGCATCACATTATGGTGGCTACAGCTACTTGTTTGTTTTAAAAGCAATGCTTTGCTTTGATTGGGACCCAGAAAGGAAAATAAAAAGAGGGAGAGCAAGAGGGAGGGAGAAAAGTCAAGCCGGAGGGGGAAAAAAGAGCCTATTCTGTCTCCAGCAGTTTCACTGCGGTGAGGAGGAAGGACTGGAAGTTCAAAGGAACAGGAGCAGCGCTGCAGGAGTGACTCAGCATCCTCCTGCGGCAGGAGGAGAGCTTGGCAGCAATCACCAGCCTTCCCCAGCTGTGAGCACAGGGCCTGCCCTTCCCTTCCTTGGCTGCAGGAGCCAAGCCAGACCCACTTCCACGGAGAGCTGACCCACTCCTGCCTGGAAATAAACAACCACAAGTGACACAGCTCCCCCCATTGCCTTCCCAGAGCATCTGTGGGATCCCATTCCCTCGGGTCTACTCCAGAGAGAGCATCAAAGCTGCCATACCCCATCTCTTTATCTTCCCACTGCAGTCATATCATGCCACTGTGTTCCCTCGGAGCTGCAGAAAAGCTATTAACTCCCACTCTGCCACGTTCACCTCCTACACACTGGGAGCAGCAGAGCAGCTGATTGCTCTTCCTTTCCTGCATCCAGCCTGATTCTCATATAGCTGTACATCACTGACTTTAACAACTTGCACAGGATGGCAAAGGAACAAAAGGGCCAAAGAGTATTACGTTTACAGACCCACATGACTGAAGCTGCTCTCCTGCAGGAGGTATGTAATCAAGGTGCGTGTGAGAAAGGAATCTCATGCTTTATTTCAGTTGCTTGGTGAGGAAGGTCAGTTGCAGGCGGAGAACTTAACCTCCTTCATGCAGACCAGAGTTGGAAACGGCTCTTCCCACTCCCACTGCAGACGTGGGCTCAGCTTTTGCAACCTGGACTCGGTGGGGAAAAGCACTGTGTCCAAATGCTGTCTTGCAAGGAACAGAGCACCTGGCAAAGGTAGTGGGAAGACCTGGGAATGGTACAGAGTCCCACTCATTTGCTTCTCAGGCATTTGCTCATTTCCTACTAGGTTTGTCCTGATTTCCCATCCGTTGACATGTACCCTACCTTTCTATTCCTGATTTAACACCTTCCTCTCAGATGTTGTTCATTTTTGGGAGAGGGGTAAATAGATGCCTCTTGCTGCCCAACTTCTCCCGGACCCTTCTCTCAGGATACTTCTAAAATACCACCCTGGGAGAAAATTGTTCACCCCCCTGGGTACTTCCATCACCTTCCCCACTTTGTTGTGCCATTTCTAGCTATTCTGGGGAGAGTTCTACATAGAATCAACCACAAACACTAGCTTTGGGGGTGAGGTGTGTGTGCCATAAGACCACTGAACTCTTCAGTCATGTTCAGTGCTGCTGCAGAGCAGTCATTGCTCTGGAATAGGAAAGAGAAGGTTTGCTCTTTCCAGCTCCTTTCTTGCAGCAGTCAGGCTCGTGTCCAGAGGGAGCCTGGGCCGTGGTGGCTCCTCCTCTATGCGGGACTCTCCTCCTCTCTCCCTCCCTTCTCTTTGAAAGTTGGTGCAGTATTGAACTTTTGCCAGAAACCGGACCTGCTGCAGAAGCGGCAGCTTCCCAGCGGGATCAGAGGAGAGGAGGAGTGAGTAATGCTTTCTCGAAGCTCCGCTCAGCAGCAGCCACTCAATCACTTCCCCCCCTTCCATCCCCTCCCTGCTTATAGCAGGGCTCTGTCAGTACAGAAATTCCCACTTCAAGCAGCAGTGCAGGGTCCCTCCACCACAGCCCTGCAGTGACACGGAGGGGACACTGCCAAGAGAGGCTACTCACTCCTTTTCCATTTGCAAAAATCCTTCTTTGCCCCATCCTTCCCCAAGGACGTGCAGAGAAACTTCACTTAAACTAACTCGAGTTGTAACTGCCTCTGCTATCCCTGATACAGCAATCCCAGGCCCTTTATTTCACCTCATGCAGGCAGATTCCTGGAGTAGCCCAGGGAAAAAAAGAGTTTCTGTTCCCTTTCAGTCCACTCCTCACCCCTAAATCGCAGCTCCATAGGGAGCAAGAGGATCTGACAGAGCTGCAAACACTGTGGCTGACCCCCAGGGAACTGCAAATGCAGAGTTAACCCTTCCTTCAAGCATTTTCCCTTCTCCCTGTGTACAGCACTATCAGTCCAGTGCAGGCTGTTCCGAGTCATGACAAGCCTCCTGAAGGAATGATTTAGGTCAGATTATATGGATAGTAACTCTGCCCCTCAAGGCGAGCCCTAAATGCAGCTAGTCTTGGCCAGCCTACATGAAATCTGCAATGCGTTTTTCTCCGAGCATGGCAGTAGCAAACCCAGGGGGACACTGAACTCAATAGGCTGCCTCCTGCTTCACTGATCAGGCTGCACAAATGCAAGAAAGAACTCCTCCCTTTCTCCTTCCTCCCCCTCACTCATCCCACACACATACTGAGGGGGACAGCCCAGAAATGCACCTTCTCTTCTCTGACTGTGTTGTGCTTACACACAGAGCCATTGCTTTCTACTGGCTGCACAGTGCTGCAGGAGCAGCTGTTTCCAGGGATGCAAGCTGACACAGGCTTCTCCTCAGCAAAAACATACAGAGCAACAACATCTAATCAGCATCTGATCTCCAGACTTACCGATCTTAACCTAAACTTCAGATGTTCCCCTATCTAAAGATCATATTACTTGCAGGAAGAGAACAGCTGGTTCCACTTCTCTCCTCACATTAGTGAAAATGAGCCCTGCCACGCTCACAAATCATTTCAACAAATGGAACAGAAGGCACATCCCAGCCAGAGAGAGCAACACGTCCCTAACTTTGGTATAGCAGCATCAGACATTGTGGATTGAATGACTAAAGGAAATTAAAAAAAACTGCAATGGAGATTATAGAAAACTAAATATCTTTTCCTGAAATCATAAAAAGTAGCTTGAAACCTTTTTTCCCCAGCACTTCAAAAGCACAACTTATTCTGCCCCTGTACCCTCAGGCAGAGAATCTCTTTGTCCGTTGAAAATTTCCAGGAATTCCAGTTCCAAATGGGTTGGATTCACAATGCATGAACTGATGCAAATGTAGCAACTCATAAGCTATCAAGAAAAATGCTTGGTATGATCGCTTAGCAAATTACATACTCGACAAGAGATTGTGCAAATGATTCTTTTTTGGTCATTTTTTATAATTTTGATTTGATATAATTTTATAATTTTGATACCCACCTACCAGAAAAAGAGCAGTGTTCAAGGACATATAACCACAGAGCTGATGTGCTGCAGGTCCAAGAGCTCAAACCAACTCTCAGCTTTCCCAAAGGTCACCTCATCTCAACCCAGGGGAATCCAATTCATAAAACACTGCAAACAGAAGGATTTTAACCCTGCTGCCCAACTCTGTCGTTCTGTAATGCAGACTGCTGTACTGGAAGGTGAAACGTGACCTTTCATGTTTGGCTGCAGTATTTGAAACATCCCTGCTATAGCTTCCCAAACATCCTCTTATAGATTCTACCAACAGAAGCAGAGAAACGTGAGATAAAAGGATCTAGCTGCCTCATCTTTCCTAATACCCTGTCTACTCAAAGCTATTTCTACAACATCATCAAGTGCTTTATCCAACCTTATAATAAATGGCCAAGTTACTCTCCTTGAAAAGCAAAGTTAATACCATTTCTAGTCAGTTCTGATGGCCTTGTTTGTGAATCAGCAGACCCTTGAAGATTTATCTCTTATCTTACTCTGAAACTGCACTCCTTTGAGCTGCAGCAGGAATTTCATCTGAATTGCAGTGCTAGGGAAGCTGAACAATCCACGGGTTAAATACCAGGGCTCACAGAAGTGCACATTTCACCAGTCAGTCCTGCTGTCAGACACGAAGAGGGCTATCACTTAGAAGATGACACTTGTAACCATCTGCTCAACAGCCACAGCAACCCTTTGAGATTTTGGAAGAATTCAAACAAATCACTGAGTAGCATTTGGCAATGTCAAACACAAAGACTCAGCTATAATGCTAAGTGCTTCTGAGCTTATTTCATGAATATGTTTTTGTTATACAGAAGTAAAACTTGTGCTGCAAGGTCTCAATAACCTGAGGGTCTGATATAGTGACAGTGAAATCTTGAAACTGAAAATCCTCAAGGTCCAGATCTGCAGGAAAAAAATAGGCACCAAACTCCACTAGCAACAATGAAATAAATATAGAGAGATTGCACCTTGGGAACAGGATTAGGGTAAGGCGTAAGGATGAAAAGAGTTAATGAAATGTATATTAAATAAACTGGAAAAATGTGATATGATTAAGCCAACTGAAAAGAATCAGTGAAGTGATTCATGTAAACATTCTGCATGTGCTGAGAAGGCACAAACAAGATGTCTGGAACAGCTACGTTTAGCTCTCCACTTTTTACCACCAGTCATAGGAAGGCCTAGGAGGATATTAGTGAAGAGAATAGATATTTCAGAGAGCATCACAGATCCTGAGGTGAGGATCATGAAACACCCAGAGGCAGAAGGCATTGCTCAGTACCTGCTCAGGGCTCCCTGAATTCTTCAGCACGCACTATGCTCTCACTGCTAACAGAAAACAGTCTATTTCCAGGCTGAGTTGTTTCTCCTACACTACAAGGCTAACTGTGTTTTAGTCCTCTTGATCATAGGAGTTAGCTGTCATGGAACGTTATAGCTTTTCAGATACAGAAATGTGACAGCTGCCTGGGAGCTTGTCACAGCTCCAACCCTCAGATAATTACCTCTGTGTCACTCAGGAATGGAAGACCCCAAGACCTGCCTCTGACTCATAAAGATTCAGAGTTCTTGTTTCAAGCAACTCTCTTTTCACTCCTCCTTATCTAAAAAGAAGTTAACAGCAGTTTGAATGGTAGCAGAATGCTTCTGTTTCTCCAAAACAACGTGCACAGATAAAACCAGTAACTTCTCATCTGCCCTTAAGTATCATCATCAGGAACACTTGAATTCTCACTGCTAATATATACCACGAGAGCCTTACGGGCACTGTCATCCAGGCTATTTAATTTACAAATAGTCCTGCATTAGAGTGCTGCAAAGCCATTTTCTCTCTAGGAGCAGTGCCAGAGATTAAACCTCTGCAGACCTCTGTAAATGTTCCAGTGAAGCTATATTAGCGTAAAACTGGAGCAGTGGGATGCATTCCAGATTCCATCAAACAGGTGCATGCCCTTGACTATCATCCTTGATTATCAAAGGCAGTACCAAGAACGTGATTCATGCAAGAACTGAGGTAGGAAATTGGGTGCACTGGCTGCAGAAATTCAGTCATTTTTATTCATGTGCTGCAGAACTGAACATCTTCAGCTCGCTGTTATGAAGCTTAAGCAGAGGACACACTGCAGTACAACAGTCAGACACTTTTATGGCTCACTTTCCATCTGTGTTTTATGATCAGCTGTACATGCCAGGCTACTAAATGGTGCAATGCTTCTACCTTGCTAAGGAATGTGCACGTGTGCATGGAAAGATTATATATGTATTAAAATTCAGAAGTGCATTTGTGTACACTGCACATAACTCTTATTGCTACTTATGTGGCAAGAAAAATCTCTCAAAAGTACAAAAATAAATGAGCTATAGGGGAGGAATTTCTCAACTGCTCACCTATATTCTTGATCAACTGAAGCACGTGTCCTGGTAAGGAGGAACTCAAACTATGGTTAACTTCATACAAACCACATATATAACATACTGCCTCTTAATTGTGCTTGCAGATAACAAATAAACACTGATTCTGATTCCCTTTTTATTTGCATTGTCCTGCATACTGGAAAGTTCTTGGAAGGAAAGTTTCCTCACAGAGAGGAAACCAATAGCCATATTACAGTGTGCTGTAAAACCTGACTGATTCCAATCCTGCACACTACATTGTAAATTCGATGTTACAGCCATTAAGATTGAGTTAACACTGATGAACACAGACTCAGAAATTTATACTATTACTTCAAATCATGCAAGGGGCAAAAAGGAATCAGCTGCATTTCACCACAAGTTTATTTATCTGAGAACTGTCAACAATTATTCTTTTGTGTTTTATGGCATCATAAAACAACACTTTTCAGTTGACAGCTTTGAGACAGGTGAGATCATTCACAACAAGACAACGTTTGAAAAGATGATGCTCAGATCCTCAGCTAGCCTAAACTGGCAGGGCTTCAGTGACACTGATGGGTCATTGCCAACACAGACAAGCTGCTAACACAGCCCTCAGTTAGGAGTCTTAACTCTAACTTTTCATGTCGTTGGCAAAGGACCCATTCAGTGCAATGAGACTTTATAAAGGAGTAAATAATTTTTTTCTCAATGGGCTGTTGCACGTTGTTCTCCATCTGGCAAGGCAGCCTCCTCTCTCTTGTCCAGTAACTTTTTGTCATTTGTGCTTAATTTCTGTGATCAGACAAATGTAGATCGCCTGCGTAGCTGACTCTAGGAATTAAGAACTAACCCCTGAGACTGCAAGGGGAAATCTGCCATCAGATTTTGTAGTCCTGATCCAAAGAGTAAACAAAGCTAATGAATCTTCTAATTATGCATTCACTGATAGAGCTCAGCTGGCTGGCTGTTTCCTCTAGTTCTTGTAATCAAGAGGCAGAACAAACAAAAAAAGTGTGAGCAAATTAATATCACTGTGTGCAGCAAAACAGAATTGGTGTGATAATAAGATAATGTAAGCTGCTCAGGCATTTACTGTATATGGCACAAACAAAGCAAACAGCACTTCAAAAGAATTTTTACTTATCAAATTTCTTCTGTGACTTTCAGATCTTGTATTTCAGTGCTTTGGATCAAAATTCTTCACGGACTTCAACAATTCATGCTGATCTTGTCTCAAATTAAAAGGACTGTTTAGAATGCAGGAAGCAGACTTTCTAAAATGTAAGATTCAGCAGAAAGAAAGATAATCAAGTGAAACAGAGATTTACATTCGTGCATTCCATTCAGTTCCTTCAGAGATCTTTGTATCATTTTAAGTGCAGTCTTTAAGATCTGGATTCCAAAAATCCAGTGAAAGGAAAAGAAAACAGGATCCCTTACTCCTGCTTGTCCATTTCAAAATCTTTCCTTGATTGGCAGAATATCAGTGTCATAGAAGAGTGATTTTCAAGTGTTTTCAGCACATAGTCAAAGTTTCAAAACACCACAGAGATGTAGAAATTGCAGCACACGTGGAAATAAAGCCCAAAGAAATTTTTTTGGGGGGGTTCCCATTCATCCCCACAAAGTTTTAAAGAGAGAAGTAGCTATAGACAAAAACCAAAAATAACCAGAACAACACTGTAGAAAATCTGAAATCCTCAAACACGTTTTTCTTACTCAGGGGCTTTAATGAGAATTCTCCTGTTCAGTTTTTACGACACAGCTCTCTGTGGTGAGATCAATAAAAGGACCTTTAGGGACAGCTCAGCAGAACGTGTGCCTTACTGCAATCCCTTAGCAGGAAGGTACTGGCACAAAACATGGACTGCTACAGTGGACCTGTTCCAGCTCTTCCCCTTCTCCTGCAGAACTGCTCTGATCAATCTCATCAATTAAAAAAAAAAAAAAAACAACCACTAAATGCAAATACACTGATTTTTGGATTGGCCGTAAAATTGAGAAAAAAGGNCTCCTGCAGAACTGCTCTGATCAATCTCATCAATTAAAAAAAAAAAAACAACCACTGAATGCAAATACACTGATTTTTTGATTGGCCGTAAAATTGAGAAAATAAGTTTATCAATCATACTTTGCTATGTGTAGTATCTCTCAGCTGCCTGCTTTGTGAAAATAGGTTCCATGCATAGAACAAGATCTCACCCTCTCATTTTACATCGCGTTGTCCAATGTCATACGTCATACATCAAAGCTTTGAAACTTCCATAGCAGGGATGCCTGATGCTCTACTCTCTGAGTTGTGCCTTTAAGGAATAGGAAAAAATAAAAGGATAAGCAATGTATTTGCTTTTCTCACTCAGAATGCCCAGTTTCAATGCAAATTCCAACTGAGCAGACCAAACTTATTTCATGCTTCTGAAATAAGACCAGGTGCAGACAACATACTTGCTTCTCCCATCTACCACAACCCCAGTCATACCTGTTAGATTTTCTGCTGGGGAAGCCAATCTTTGATGCAAACAAGCAAAAGGGAAAACCCACTGGGTTTCAACACAGTGTTTTCCAGTACAGGATAATTCTTCACTGACTCTGCTTGCACTCAGGTTATTCCCTGATGCTCACAAGGCCCTAACACTGGAGAAAGTTTGGCCCTTGACCTGAACTTTTCCTGGCTTCATGTTTATAGGAAAGGGAATTCAGCCAACTATGATGCACTGTTCCAGAGCCATTTGCTTATGCAGTACTAGTGCATGATTGCACAGCTGCCATTTTATCGAATTATGAATAATACAGAAAGGACATTAATGGCTTATCCATATCTCATTTAGGTCAGCCAATCTAGGGGAGGTTTTCAAGGGATGAACCTAGCCTTACAATTCTTCTTCCTAAAGTCTGTGGTAGGTGAAATCGTGAGATTCACACCTAATGAAAACATCAAGGCAGCAGCTGTAGGTAGCTTCAGCAAATGGAGATGGAGATAATGCTAAGCAGCTGGGTGACTCAGCTCATCTCTAGTGACCGGCTGCCTACTTCATTTTTTTCAGTGCAGCCTTAAACAGACAAGGTAAATAGCAAAAAAGGAACAAAAGGGAGACAAAGAGAACCCCAGAACAGGGTCAACATTAAACATCCTGTGCCTGGAAATTTGAATTTCTGAGGTAGGATGCCACGAGCAGTGGCTTCCCCTTCGTGATAGTAACAAAACTTCATCCTTACCTCTGAGTCACATTGAAATTCAACAGTGCAGGGCTGTTTGCAGACACACCTTCATATCTTGGCACTGCTGGAGAAGAGAAAGGGGTTTTCCATCATTTCCTCTCCCAAAAACAACGTCAAATAGAAATACAAATACGAATAATAAAGGACTACAATTACAACCCTTATTGTCCTGGGAAACGGAATGAAGGGGTTTCAGAAGCTGAGGTATGTTCCTTTATTAATACATAGCATAATAAATGATGCTATTAATAATTAAATCTTATGCTCCAGTTTAATGTAGGGGAGATTAACATAAATCCATCGGCTTGACACAAAGTGTGCCAGTTCATGTTTCTTGAGTGTCCCATGACTATTTGTTATTTAGAAGCTCACTGAATTTCCAACCCAGCCTACTGTGAATCTTCCCATCTGCTATAGTGTCTACATTGCTCATTTACTTCCCCACGTGCTCTGCAGTCTACACAAGCTGCCTTTCTAAGGGCAAAAGTGAAAAATAACCACTCAGCTAAAGCTATAATTTATTAGCACATAAAACTATACCTGTGCAGCTGTACCTTCCATATTTAATACCTGAATAATGGAAAGCTGTTCTAATATGCATGAATGTAGCTGCAACTGGATTTTTTCAGAGTCAAACTTGAGTAGAAGCTTCACTTGCAATGCTTGTAAAATG
The DNA here is from genome assembly GCA_013399175.1 of Odontophorus gujanensis. Taxonomy (NCBI): domain Eukaryota; kingdom Metazoa; phylum Chordata; class Aves; order Galliformes; family Odontophoridae; genus Odontophorus; species Odontophorus gujanensis. The sequence continues at coordinate 31,857 of VXAB01000686.1, forward strand.
AGAGCCATTCCATTGATCTTCATGGGGACATTTTAGATTTGCAAAACCAAACATCTCAGATTTACTGTACTGTACCACTGTGTGGCCTTTTATTTGCTCTTTGCATACTTGATTCCATCCAGCGTGAGCTCAAATGAAAAGAGATTATAGCTTTCTGCCTTCGATGGGCCACTGCCTTTTACAGCTTAATACACCTCATATTCAAGCATGTTGTAATCTTTGGAAGTGACACTGAACAATGGGTAATATCCTGAGAGCACTACAAGACAGAAGGAAACACGATGAAACCATCCCTGCCTCGCTTTTATTAGATGACTCACATTAAGCAAGCATATCCTTATGCAAGAAATACCTGAGCACCATTAGTGACAGGTGCACAGATTCATTTTCACACTAAGCCTTCCCCCTTTCTTCAGGGAGCAATAAAGCATTTTTGCAGTACTCTCTAATAATTGCTGCTTCAACATTTAGTCCTTCCTCAAGCAAAACCTGGAAAGAAAATGCTTTGTCCCAAAATTCACCCTTCTGACTCAGAGAGACAACATACCACCACCTTTTGCAGCATCCGTGGAAATATTTGGCCCATGTTTCTCCATTTTACTGTTAAGATGCAATCTCTGCTGCTTAAGAAATGCTGTTTTGTTTCAATTAACAGCGGCTCATAACCTGGGCCGGTCTCTGCTGTAGATTGTGCCAAATACTCAGCCCCTGTGGTCCAAGGCTCGGGCGGATTTGCGTCTGTGAGTATTCCAAGGGATGAAACAGAGCTAGAGAACCAGGTGTCAGTGCATTTTGCCGGTACAGCAAACCACACACCGCGTTTACTTTCTTAATTCACGCCATTAGCTGGTCATTAGGAACGAGGCACGTGGTGAGGACAGAGAAGGCTGGAGCCAAGTGACAGCTACAAACATAAAGGGCAGGGGAAGGAGGAAAAAAGCTATTTATGCACACGCTCGGGGGTTCCTGAGGCACGGGAGGGGGTTGCGGTGATGATTTGGTACCGTGATCCGAGGAGGGGCTTCCAACCCCGGGAGAAAACGGCATCACAGCTCCGAGCGGGGCGACTGCAAGGGAGCTGCGGGGTGAAAGAAACCCCACAGACACCTCACCCCTTCTGCGGGCAGCACAGGACCCAGCAACCCACCCCGGCACAACCCAGACCCCCACGGCCACTCCCGCAGCGCTCCCCTCCGCTCCGCCCCATCCCCGCCCGACGTCCCCTCCTCCCTCCGTCCCTGCCCATAAATATCAGCGCTGGAGCAGCGTCGCTCCACAGAGCCCTCGCTCGTCTCCTCGCAGCCATGAGCTCGTACGGTTACGACCCGTTCTTCCCCTCTTACAAGCGGCGTTACGCTGACAGCTCGCGGCTGCACGTCTCCTCGATGCGGAGCGGCGGCGGTTACAGCTCGGCACGCTCGGCGTACTCCAGCCTCTCCGCGCCCGTCTCCTCCGTGTCGGTGCGACGCAGCTACGCCGCTTCCAGCGCTTCGGGCTCCCTCCTGCACTCGGTGGACAGCCTCGACCTGAGCCAGGTGGCTGCCATCAGCAACGACCTCAAGTCCATCCGCAGCCAGGAGAGGGCCCAGCTGCAGGACCTCAACGACCGCTTCGCCTGCTTCATCGAGCGGGTGCACGAGCTGGAGCAGCAGAACAAAGTGCTGGAGGCGGAGCTGCTGGTGCTGCGGCAGAAGCATGCCGAGCCCTCCCGGTTCAGAGCCCTTTACGAGCAGGAGATCCGCGAGCTGCGCTTGGCCGCCGAGGAGGCGACGAGCGAGAAGCAGGCGCTGCAGGGCGAGAGGGAGAGCCTGGAGGAGACCCTGCGAGGGCTGCAGGCTCGCTACGAAGAGGAGGTGCTGAGCCGCGAGGATGCCGAGGCCCGGCTGCTGGAGGTGCGCAAAGGAGCGGACGAAGCAGCGCTGGCGCGGGCGGAGCTGGAAAAACGCGTGGACAGCCTGCTGGACGAGCTGGCCTTCCTCAAGAAGGTGCACGAAGAGGAGCTGGCCGAGCTGCAGGCTCAGATCCAGTACGCTCACCTGTCGGTGGAGATGGACGTGTCGGCCAAGCCCGATCTCTCGGCCGCGCTGCGTGACATCCGCGCGCAGTACGAGAAGCTGGCGGCTCGCAATATGCAGAACGCCGAGGAGTGGTTCCGCAGCCGCTTCACCGTCCTCAGCGAAAGCGCTGCTAAGAACACCGACGCCGTCCGAGCTGCCAAGGACGAAGTGTCCGAGAGCCGCCGGCTGCTCAAGGCCAAAACGCTGGAGATCGAGGCCACCCGAGGGATGAACGAGGCGCTGGAGAAGCAGCTGCAGGAGCTGGAGGAGAAGCAGAGCGCCGACATCTCCGCGTTGCAGGTGGGAGGCTGGGGGAGGGAGGGGCTGTCGCGATATAGCGGCGATAAATTGGGGCGTAGCGCAGCTTTGTGCTTTGCAGCATCCTTAGGGATGTTGTTGTGTCTTGGTTTAAAGATTAGAAAGAACGGTGGAAGAAACACAAGGGGGGGAAAGCACGCGCATTGAAAATAGCTGCCGAGCAAAGCAGGCGCATCAGAGAGAGCTGCCAAGCAAAGCAGGCGCAGCGTCAGTCCTTAAAGAAGAGAGTTGGTGCGAATTAGCTAGAAATATCCCAGCAGGGAGGGTGTAGATGTTGGAAATCAAGTGAAGTATACACAGCTCATGGATACTTCTGGTCCTTCAGTAATCGAGTAGCTACAAATTGACTTAAAAACAGCCTTAATGCTGGAAAAAACATAAGGGGGAAACATGGATGTTAAAAACAAAGTGGTGCATAGGCAGCATGTAGGTGCTTTAGTCCTCAAATAACAGAATTGCAGTGAGTTTGCTTAAAAATAGCCTCAGTGTTGGAAAAAGCATAAGGAGAAGCACAGGTGTTTAAAAAATAATAAAGTAAAAAATGATAAAGCATGCTCAGCTCGTGGATCCTCTGACAAGGATTTTTGCATTGCCTGTGTTCTTCCTTCCACCAGGATACAATCAACAAATTAGAGAATGAGTTGAGAACCACGAAGAGTGAGATGGCTCGTTACCTAAAGGAATACCAGGATCTGCTGAATGTGAAGATGGCCCTGGACATTGAGATTGCTGCATACAGGTATGATGGGGAGGTGTTTCAGTAAATCACAGCATGGATCAGGAACTCAGCTGTGTCATCTCAGTTCTTTACATGTAAAAGTGTGTCCTGTACTTAGGAGCTTGGCAATCTCTTCACTCTAAAATGCTTTTATATCATTAAGACTTGTTAATATAAGTGGCCTTTATCTCAGGGATTCCTAGTTCTTAGAAACTTTTAACAGTGGGATTTCTTTCTAACTCACAAGTTCTTGGTAAGCCATTATTTTGCAGAAGAATTGTTTTAAAATAGCAAAAAAATGAATCCCAGATACCAGTAGCAATTGTAAATGCTGAAATACATTCTCTGAATGCCACAGAGGTGGCTATAAACCTTGTCTTACAGTTAACTGTGGCATAGAGCTGTTACATCTATACTGTTCTCTGGCACAACACAGGTTAGCAAAATGCATCTCTATTTTCACTTGTAGAAATTTAATCCCAAGGGTGTTTTTCCCCATTATTTCTCCCGAAGAGAAGTACTAATTCCAAAGTATTACTACTCTGAAGCTTCAAGATTCTTCCAAGATCAGGATGCTATTGCTATACCATTACTGTAGGTTATATTTGCACTCCTACATATGCAGTCTCCATGGCTTGTGCTGCTCATTGGCCCATAGCTGAGTCTGCTCTGCTGCAGCATAACTAAGACACCTGCTTGCTTTTTTTTTTTCCTTGCTAGGAAACTGCTGGAAGGTGAGGAGACCCGACTCAGTTTCACTAGTGTTGGAAGCATCACCAGTGGCTACACCCAGACTGCCCCGACCTTTGGCAGGTCTGCCTATGGTGGGCTCCAGTCCACCTCCTACTTGATGACGACCCGTTCCTTCCCCACGTATTACTCCAGCCATGTCCAGGAAGAACAGATTGAAATAGAGGAAACAATTGAGGCTGCTAAAGCAGGAGAAGCCAAGGCAGCCCCTGCAGAAGACGGTGAGGAGGAAGAGAAAGAGGAAGGTGAGGAGGAAGAAGCAGGAGGTGAAGAGGCTGAAGAAGAGGAGGAAGGTACCTATAAGCTGCTTTCAAAGCCTTCTCTTCCATGCTTCCATCCTGCTCATATAGAAAACCCAAACATTCTGTAAGATCTAATGAGTAGAATTCTCTCACTGTCCCTTCATAAACAAAGGATGGAGAGATTAAGCCTGTAGCATTTGAGCAAGAACAGATGAATTTAAAACAGAAGGTAAGGTAAACATTCAATAGCAGACATTATAGGGCTGATTGTATTCCCTTGGAAACTGCTGGTTGTTTCCATTCAGTTTTCTGTGTTAAAAGTAGGTAATGCTGTATTCATCTGGCAGCAAAAAATGTTCAGCTATTACAGATAAGCTCATAAGAAAAGAGGGGAAAATCCTGAAATATTATCAGAGTAACCTGGAAAAATGGGAACATTGACTGATGTCAGTGGGCATAATCACTAGGTTCAATGGACAGCAGTTTCTGTTGCCTGGTAGTTTTCCTGTTTTCTTCAACCAAAGTACATGCCACTAATATTGCAGCCACCATATTTATTTAACAGACTCATTTTTTAAAAATGAATGTTGTGTCGCTCTGGCTTCAACTAGACACATCTGAAATGCATCAGTTACCATTGAAATATTCAACAGATTTATTAGCATGAAGATTAATTACAATGAAATGATGGCTGAAGAGCAAATTGGAGAGCAGTAGCAAAAGTTGTCCTTATTTGTGTAAGCCTTATCTAATAAGCCTACAGTTCATAAACATTTTTCAAGACTGCTTTTTCAAAAGAGTTATATGAAAGTGTTTAACTCAATCTGAAATCTAGGCTAAGCTGCTTGTGTGGGTTTGTCTGTCACCTCTACATGTCCCAGATAGGTCCCTGCTTTCATACAGAAATCCACTGCTAGCCCCATCAAGTTTAGGTTGGCTGCCATCTGAATGCATGGGGATGAAGGGTGCAGGTATGCTGGCTTCTGTGGATTTGGGGTTGGGAGCTGGTTTGAAGCAGTGCAAGAGATGTGGAATTTCTTGCTTTGCCTTTGAAAGGTGCTAAGGAAGAATCAGAAGAAGGCAAAGAAGGTGAGGAAGAAGAAGGGGAAGAAACAGCAGCTGAAGATGGAGAGGAGTCTCAAGAAACTGCTGAGGAAACTGGGGAGGAGGAGAAGGAAGAGAAAGAAGCAGCAGGGAAGGAAGAAACTGAAGTGAAGAAAAAGGCTTGAATTCCAGGCTCTCATCAAGTTAACAAACTATGATTGACTGAGCTAAAATTGCAGTCTCACATATTTATTTCAGTGACCACTGAGGTTTAAAGTTAATGATCTATGATGTTTCTCTCTATGTGGAGTATCAGTATGCTGCTTGCAGAGCACCCACTGGCTTGCTCCCTGAGTGCTGCATGGTCTACACGTATGAATTCAGGGGTTATGTCCTACTTGGGTGATTCAGAATCATTACATTTAAAAAAGGGGGGCAAAAAATAAGTCATGGGAATGAAAGTTATCTCTAATGTGCATTAAAAAATAATTATGGAAACCTTGGGTGGGTAAAATAATGGAGGCTTCAATAAGTACGTGCAATAAAGCTAGTCAATAAAGTTACAGAAATGCTTACACAGATTCCTTGTATGTGTTGTGTCACTAATGCACTTAAAGATTGAAAAAGTGGTATACAGTGCTTATCTTCCACACCTGCTTAATGGGATGGGGTTCTGTCCCAAGCTGATACACTTGGAGTGCTGCTATGTGAGCAGTGCTGTGTGCATAAATTCCTCTGCCAGGAATTGGTTGGGCTCTGAAGGGTTTTTTTTTGTTTTTTTTTTTTTGCCATGAAGCAAAGAAAGGTGTTAATAAACCTGTGATTGGGCTGGAAAAAGGGGACAGCTCAAAGAGCAGCGAGGCCTGACAGTTCTGAAAATTGTTAAGTTTGAACCTAAATATTTTCAGCTAGCTGAAGGTGATGCATAAAAGAGAACTTAGTGCCACAAGCAATTACTAGACCAATGCTGCAAGTTAAACCATTCTGAATTTGCTTATAGTCAGAAAGCCAGGTTCGAAGAGGTGTATGATTGTATGCCTCCCACAGTTGTGTTTAGCTGGATGAATTTTTGCATAAAAATTTGGGGTCCTGAGTCAGAAGGTGAGTGTTTCCAGTACCACGGACAAGAAATTTGGCAGCAGGGCTGGTGTGGAGCTCTGCAGAGCTGTTTGTGCTGGTACGTGATGCCTGCAGCTCAGCAGTACAGTGCTGTGTGTGAGAGGTGGCCCTTGGAAGTGCTCAGTCAGAAAATGCTGAGTGTGGTACTTGAGGAGGAGAGAATCTGCTCCCACAGAGCAAAAGTATGTTGTGTGCCAGATTAGAGCTTGTTGAAGCTGAACCACTGTCAAATAAATCAGAATATATTAGAGCTACTGCCCTGTCCCTCCCTTTGTCCAAGCTCTCTGAGCTCCACCTGACTTTGCAATATCTGCCTTTTTTCCAAGTTCACATCTTTTCCTATGGATAAACCCCTTCTTCACTCAGTTCTTTTTTGCATCTCTCTCCCTCCTGGGAAGCACTACACTTGCAGATTGCCAAATCTCAGCTGCTAGGGATGCTCTCAAGCAGCACGTTCAGAGGCACGGCAGCAAACACAGCTCTCCCTGCAGTGCATCTCGTCCTGCGTTATTTTTAACGTATTACAGCTGAAGATCTCACTGCTCTTTGCAGGAGATGTGTGAGTCACAGCACAGCAATGAGCTGTGGAGGGGTATGTCTGCAGTGGCCATCCAGCTGGTTTGTTAGCACTCTCCTGCCTTGTGCTAAGGTGAACTGGTGCAAGGAGGGTAGAAACATGCATTTTCCTGCCGAGGTGCTCTCAAGGGTTCTGGAGATCCTGCTGGCAATGCTTGTTTTACCTTAGAAAATCCAGGAGCTTGCTTTGACGCAATGCAGTAGAAGCAGGCAGAGGGAGGCACAATGGAAACTTTAACCCAAGTTGCAGCTGCAGTAAAGCAGCAAGGCTGTCCTTGAGCATTCCCTTGCTGTTCAAGCAGGCTGAGGCTGGGTCAGATCGAGTTCCTGTTGCAGAGAAGGCAAATACAAGGAGGTCCTAAACGCTTTTCTTCTTGACACGCACATATTCCCCTTCTACTTGGCAGGAAAGGAAAACTTGTGCAGACTTAGTCGTTGCCAATTTATCATTTGCTGCCTTCCTGGATGCACTGAGAGTAGCTTAGTGCCGAGCAGAGGAGAACAGCCCCTCAGTGCATGGTAAAAGCACAGACCCCGAAGCATGGAGAAAATTCCAGTGCCTGACTCAGCATCCTGGCAGAAGCAACCTAGTTGTGTTTCGTAACACTCCCTACTTTGTTTCTGCCTGGATTTTAGTTCTGGGATGCTCAAAGTGCCACAATCATAGATCCTCAGCAACCCCATAATGTGCAAAGCTCCCATCCTAGAGCCCTCCATTCCCAAAGCAATTGAGTGGCCCACCCTATGTCAGACTCATACATCTTCACAAATATCTTCTGTTCATTGTATTTTCCCCTCCCAGAGCCTTTTGTACTGGTTAATGAGCTCCTCTATCTGAAAATAATTAATCCCTTCAGTGGTTATTCAGTCTCAAAAAGTAATTGTTGCAGTAGAGGCAAATAACACATATTTATGCATCTCTGCCCTGAAATTATGCTATCTTTTGAAAATGTTTGATCGCAGATGTCAGTAGACAAAACCTCTTGGCAAAATTAAATATTAATTGGATCTTATAGTTTTATAAATATTTAGAAATGTGTTAACGGGTTGCTTATTTCCCCTAGGATTGGATGGAAACATTTGCAGTGGGAGATTGGCCAAATTAATGAATTTATATGGTAGAGAACAGCACAGATAACAGTCCTTAGGTTCTGTCCTTGTAATATCCTACCAGAACTGAAGGAAAAGCATAACATAAAGAAACCAAGCCAGCTCAGGATCCCACCTGCACCTGTGCAAGCCCACATTGTTCCTGAGTCTCCCATTGATGTCAAAATGTAATTAGTGGTGCAAGGTGACTTGACTTTGGATGCTGGAGATGCCCAATTTTCTATACTCTGAAGCCCATTGGCTTCAGACTTGGTGACATTTCAGCAGATTCTGTCAGTGCTGCTGGCAGGTGTGATCAAGCTTGTTACCATCTTATTCCTAAAGGTATGGTCATTGGTTATTTTATGTCCATATACCCATGTAACTTTCATTACAAAGCTTGCTGCAGAGAAACTGCCATCTGATTTGCCAGCTCTGCCTTAATTAAACATCACTCAAGCAGCAATCTGTTGAGCACAGATTTCCATTATTGATATCAGCAGGAGAAGCATTCATTGCTTTGCTACACAAAGGCATTCATGTTTGTTTGAAAGACTTATCTGCTGTGGATTTTATATGTTTTCTCCAGTGAAGAACATGAGTAAGCCTTACAATTAAAATTTACTTGATCTACCATTATTGTTGGGCAAGGAATTGGCAGGCATATGCAAAGCATTGATTTTGATCAGGTTTTCCCTATTAGCCATCAGATTTCAGTATGGTTCATTTGCTGAACCCAGGCTGACAAAAAATAAAAAAAAATAAAAGATTTGCATTTCTTTGCAATTTGTGGTATGTAAAACAGTAGAAATGTTTTTCTTTTAAAATGTTATAGAAATAAATACAACATTAATCCTGGAATAAAAGAGATTATGTTTCTAGCTTAGAGTCATGGCTGTCCTTTTTCCATTAGTCTGTCTTATTTTCCACATATTGGGATTTTTAAGGACCCTTTAACAGGCTTTCCTCTCAATGAAGCCATCCTACAAGTGGCAATAGACACAGGCCACAGTTTTAAAGCACTTTTCCATTGGAAATGAAAAAAAAATGGTTTTATCTGTCAGTCACACCAGGTGTTATCAGAGCGCCAGTTCAGACTCCAGAATAATTTCCTTTCTACAGCTATTTTTAAATGGACATATTTAAAAATAAAAGTGTCAGTGATATTTCAGATAGCCAAAGCAGTGTCATCTATGGGTCACTTCCCCTTTTTCCAGGAATTTCTCTCACTTTCAGAATTTTGTGTTTAGAAATGGACTTCACCTGTGGATCATTCAAGACAGAGGTGATGAGTGGGTTGCTGACACCTAACCAAGGCAGGAAACAAAAACTAATTCAAAATCTCTCACCTTCTGATGAATACAGCATCTGGGTCAAGGTGACTTAGTCAAGCAAAGACCCACTAAGCCACAGATGAGTGTCATGGAAAATACTATGACAAGTTGTAGTCCACAGATGGACTGTCATCATAGGAAAGCCACGGAACCATCTGGAAATTGCCCTATCTTTTAAAGAGCTCCTAAAACATCGAGACAAATGCAGAGCCAAGTGTATCTTCATTACCAGTGATGGCAACCCATGGCTTGGAGAACTTTCCTCCATTAGCCAACAGGATTGCAACCCCACCAAGCACCTAAAGGCCAACCCATAGAACTCAGCAGATTCCCCTTTACTCTGCAAAGCAGAGGATACAACTCTCATATATTGCTTCAACTTAACCAATTATTTGTGTCACTTAACCACATTAGAGGAAACATCTAAGAGGAGAAACTAAGAGAAGGGAAACCCTCAAGCAACTTTTCAGCCCACACCGCTCTGCTGTCCAGGATGAGTTCCTAATGCCTGAAGGAAGGACACCATTTGGAAAAGAAACACCACACAAGACGTGTTTTCATATTGACCTTTATTGAGCAAGAACTGCTGTGACGGTTTTACATCAAACAACAAAAGGTTGCGTACTGTGCATGTCAACTAGGTTCTCCCATGAGCAAAAGTCCACCCTAATTGCACCAGTGAGGTAAACATAATTACTTATAAGTAGCTTTTTTTTTTTTTTTATTAAGGCTAGGAGAGTTCTGGTTCTCATGAATATTCTAGTACTGTTTTCTGTTTGGTTTTGGCTCAGTCGGTTCTTTGCATAATACATCTTAAGTCGTTCTTCAGATACGTCCCTCCAACAGCTCAGGAAATTCAAAAGGTTCCTTTGCACATTTCATCTCATGCACTATTAGTAGTATTTTTTTTATTATTATTATTTTTTATTTAGTTCCCCAAGCTCTGTGGAGGGAGCACATCTTGAGCCTGCATGCATTCCCCCCCCCTCCCCTATATTGCACAAAAAAGTAAAATACTGTGTGTCTGGAGCCTCCATGAGAGAACCCATTCTGCTTTAAAGCCGTCACTCACATGCATTTTGCAGCTGTCATATGGCTTAACCTTTTGCACCGACCCAAGCTCTTTAATTTTTTTTTTTAATTTAGCTATTATTTAGTTTAATTCACTCTTTAATCTCTTTTACTACAGCATGTGAAGTAACTTTCTCCACCTTCTTAGTGGACACTAGTTTCTCCTCAAAGCTCTCTTCGTGTTCCTCCACCTTCTGAGTGACCGTCACCGACTTTGTGATGTACGTGGTCGTACTGTCCCCTCCTTCACTTGTGATTTTCTCTGCTTTTTTGGTTACTACAACTTTCTCACCCTTCTCATCGATGGGGCTCACATCAAGGCCATTGGTGACAACGCCCTTCTCTTCCTCCTCAGCCTCCTTCTCCTTGGCCTCATCCTTCTTCTCCTCCACTTCACCATTCACTGCAATGTCTTCCTTCCTGGCTTCCTTCGAGACCTCCACCTCTGCAGTGACTTTTGTTACCTTTGTGACAGTGACGCTCTCCTCCACCACAGCCTTTTCATCTTTGAGAGGGGAGGATGGCTTCTCTGGAGAACGGGGCTTCTCCGGCGTCACTGGCTTTTCGGGAGTGCGGGGCTTCTCTGGTGTTGCTGGCTTTTCGGGGCTCACTGGCTTCTCTGGGGTGCGGGGCTTCTCCGGGCTTGCTGGTTTCTCTGGGGTCACCGCTTTTTCTGGGGTTGTTGGTTTCTCTGGGGAGCGGATCTTCTCTGGGGTGACCGCTTTTTCTGGGGTTGATGGTTTCTCCGGAGTCGCTGGTTTCTCCGGGGAAGCCACCTTCGGTGTCGCTGGCTTCTCTGGGGATGCTGCCTTTGCCTCCTCCTTGGCTGCCTTCTCAGGAGCTTTCTCTGCTTTCTGATCCTTTCCTACCTCTGCTGCTCCTTTCTGGGCAGCCTTGGCTTGCTCTGTTACAGGGGATTTAGGGGGGGATTTAGGGGGTGACTTTGCGGGAGGTGTTTTCACTTTTTCTACTTTTGCACCTGCCTCTTCAGCTTTGCCCTTGGCTTCAGCTTCCTCTTCCTCAGCCTCCTCCCCTTCTTCCTTTTCCTCTATTTCTTCCTTTTCAGAGCCTCCTTCTTCTGCTGCATCTGATTTTGCGGCTTCTTCCTCCTCTGCTTCTTCTTCCTCCTTCTCTTCTTCCTCAGCTGCCTGTTCTGCAGCCTTCTCAGAAACAGTTTCTTCCTCTACAGCTTCTTCTTCTGCCTTTTCCTCCTCCTGTTCTTCCTGCTGAGCCTTTGCAGACATTTCTTCTGCAATAGCTGCAAGGGCATCTTCCATTTCAGACTTCTCATCCTCTACTTTTGTCTCTTCAATGATTTCTTCTACAAATTTGTGCTGGACCTTCAGCTTTGGTGGCTCAATTTTGGTTTTCTGTATTTTAGTGGATGCTATTGTGACGGATGGTTGTCTGTGTGTGAATATGGGTCCAGTGATGCTTCCAGAGAAGGCACTGAATCTTGTCTCCTCACCCTCCAGCAGCTTCCTAAAGGAATCAGGAGGAAGGAAAAAAAAAAAGTGAGCATAGAAACCCAACCTAGGGGACACTATTTCCCTCTGTCAGCAGGATGAGGTTAGCGCATGTAGAATATGCTAGAGCTGACCAGCACCATCCACTGCTCATGGCTCGAGCTCTGCTTTCCCTCAATCAGCTCTTTTGCTAAATTCTTATTGAGCAAGCACCTTTTGGCTTGCTTTCCATGTAGCAACGTATCACCTTCAGCTGAGCAGTTGAAATTCATCCTTAGCATCAAAGAAAGTGATCAACTCCATAGGACGCATCACAGCTCAGGTGAAATGAGAATGAAATGGACCCAAATGGAACACTGTCACTGAGACCTCCAAAGCCAACCAAGCACACACCCCAGCTCATTCTGATCACCCACCTCCCTGTACGGCTCGAAGCAGGAGGTAGAGGAGCAATACAGATGATATAAGGCAGCAAAGAGCTCCAGAGCCTAAAATGTCTGTGTTTGCCTCAACAGCCTCAAATAGACAGGGATCTGAAAGCAGCTTTCTGTTTTGACTGTTTTTATATTCAAATGCATGTTTTTCATCTTAAGCCTCTGACCCAGAAAGATCAGCAGTTCTGATGAAGGTTCTCAAAGTGATGCAAAGAGACCAAAAACCTGCCAGATGATGGCAACAGCACACAGCTTTCCTGCTCGAGATCAGAGTGCGTGACAAAGGAAAGTTGAGCAAGAAAAGCAAAAGTGTTTGTGACAAGCAGATTAGCACTGCCTGCTTAAACCATGATCAAGCAAAGCACAGCATCTCTCTCAAGTGAGAAAAGGGAACGCAAGTGACAAGCACCGCTTGTATGGCATATGCAGAGTAAACAGGAATTAAAAATAAACTCTTCTACTGCAAACAGGGGCAGGATGTGGCACTGGGGTGCACTGTGCACACGGGGAGTTCTGCACTGTCAGAGAGGATGGGCTCTCTCTTGCTGCAGACACTTTTGAGTCTGTGCATTCTGAAAGGGCTGCAGTACTTCAGTCAAGCTCTAATTTGGCTTGTGTTCAATGCATACAGACACTTCTCGCTGGCAGTAAAGCATCTCAAAGCAGCCTCTGCAGTGCTATTAATATTCCAGACATGCCCACAATGATCCCACTGTACCTGTATGCAGCAATTTCGATATCCAGGGCCATCTTGACATTGAGGAGATCCTGGTACTCCCTCAAATGACGCGCCATCTCCCACTTCGTTCCTCTAAGCTCATTTTCCAGCTGATGGATCGTGTCCTGCAGCCGAGACGGAACAAACCACAGTGACAAACACATACAGAAACAGGGAACAGGGGGAAAAAAAAAAAAAGTGTGGCCGCGACTTTCCCAAAGTCCTTCCCACCCACTGGGCGGCAGCAGCGGGTTCGGACCGCACCCCCCCGGCTCTCCCCCAGCCCACATCCCCCCAGCCCCCAGGACCTGGTAGGTGGTGAGGTCGTTGTTGTGACGCTCCTCGATGTCGCTCAGCTGCCGCTCCAGCGATTCCTTGGTGCCGCGCACCGACTCCAGCTCGATGCTCTTGGACTGCAGCTGCCGTCGGTACTCGGCGATCTCCTCCTTGGCGGAGCGGATGGCCTCCTTGTTCTGCTCAGCAGCCTCCGTCAGCTTGGCGTAGCGGCACTTGAACCACTCCTCGGCCTGATGCATGTTGTGGTCGGACTGGCACTCCAGCTGAGCGCGGATCTCCTTCAGCGCCGTGGTCAGGTCCGTCTTCAGGTAGTCCTTCCTCTCCACCGTGGCGTGGGACGCCTGCAGCTGGGCCAGCAGCTCGGCCACCTCCTCCTCGTGGTTGCCCCGCAGGAATGCCACCTCGTCCTGCAGCGACTGCACCTTCTTGTCCAGCTCCGCCCGCATCAGCGAGGCCTCCTCCATCTCCTTGCGCAGGGCTCGGATGGTGGCCTCCGTCTCGTCGCGCAGCCGCGCCTCATCCTCGAAGCGCTCCCGCAGCCTCTGGATGTCCTCCTCGATGTGCTCCGAGTCCAGCTGGATCTGCGCCTTCTCGTGGCTCACCTGCTCCAGGGCCCCGCGCAGCTCCCGCAGCTCCTGCTCGTAGGCGTCCCCGAGTTGAGCCCTCCCGGCGTGCTTCTGCCGCAGCGCAGCCAGCTCCGCCTCGATCTCCTTGTTCTGCTGCTCCAGGTAATGCACTTTCTCGATGTACCCCGCGAAACGGTCGTTCAGCCCCTGCAGCTGCTCTTTCTCGTTGGAGCGGCTCAGCTTCAGCTCGGCCGCCCCGTTCAGCAGCGACGACTGGCTCACGTCGAGGCTCTCGGCGGAGCTCAGCACGGTGGAGCCGTAGGCGGTCCGCGGAGCCCCGAGGTTGGAGCGTTTGTAGGACGAGGACACGGTGCTGCCGGAGCCCCGCGACCACGACTGCGAGCGGAAGCCGCTGGACGGGGACGCGCTGGCCCGGCTGTACGTAGCGCGAGTCTCGGTCATCACCCTGCGGTACGAGGGGTTGCCCAAGGGCTCCATGGTGTAGCTCATGGCGGGGGGCACTCGGGGGGTGGCGGGCGGGAGCGCAGCACTGCTCTGGCCGCCGCCGCCCCTTTTATAGCCCCGCCGGGCGGCTCCGGGGCGGCCCCACACACGTGTGAGAGGAGGTGTCCACCCCCGGCCCTACCTCAGCTCCGCCCTTCAGCTCCGCCCTCCCTTCCGCGCCTCCTTCATCCCATCCCTTCCCGGCCCCCCCTCCCTGC